>JAFLHD010008901.1:38651-64363 GCA_018856295.1 Blastosporella zonata | reverse complement strand
GACCTCTGTAGGAAGATAATCTGCCTAGGAGTAGTTCTCGTAGCTACCCTGAAAGATTGCAGTTGCCCTATTTCAAATCTAAGATCATCCCTAAGGACTTCGACGATTAAATGTGTTATTTTTGTGCCGGTACAGGTATTTTTCGATTAGCTAAGTGGTATAGGCGCCGCACGCGATGTATCTTTAGACAGTGCCGATATAACTATGTCTCGATAGCTAAGTGGTATAGCATGCGATTGCAGCTCGCAACATATCGCAGGGTCCGGTGTTCGAACCACCGTCGGGACTTGAAACATTTGGAAGAAATATCGAATTTTCCCCCGTATTTCATCAATCATTTGCCCCATGCCTTTTTTCTCATGTTCAAATTTGGCGTTGAACGTCGGCCCAACTATGCATGCCAACTTCAAATACATACCTAACAGCCCCATCATTCTCTTTCACCCGTCGACTTGCAGATAATAAGGAAACCATATTGGGGCAACTATATACATCGAACAGTTGAGATGATCAGAAGTCACCGCCCATATCCTCATCAAGTTCTCCATCCTGAATCTCCTTAGCAAGCTCCTTCTCACGTTCACGCGCTCCCTCTGCAGCAGCCAGCTCCTTCCGATGCGCATTCAATGGGTACCTCATAGCCTAAAAACGCCATCAATATCCGTTCAACCAACCACACCAAAAAAAAATAAACATACCTTGATGCTCTCATTATGCAGCTCCAAGCAGAATCCAATCCTGCGCGCAAACGCCTCACTGACTTCAGGGCCATATCCGTCTTTCTGGCTCGAGCACTCCATCCACCCCTTCTCATGGACGACGCGGCCCTCAATGACGCCGTCGCGGATCGCCTTGCCTACGATATACTCTGCGTCCTCCTCCGAGTCGAGGTGCAGCTTGAGGCAGATGTCACGCAGCGAGATGCGCGAGTAGGAGAGTGAGAGACGGCGGATGCCGGTCTTGATCACGTTCTGGCGCAGACGCACGATGAGCGTGTAGGTTTTGTCTGCCTCGAACTGCGCGGCGTGCTTGGAGAGCGTCGCTTGGAATTGCGAGAGGGAGCCGGTGCGGACGGCTGGGTGGAGGTGTCAGCCCAGGGTTTAAATGAGAAACAGAGGTAAGGAGATGTACCCTTAACGATGTCAAAGTAGGCGACGAGGGCCTTCTCGAGCACAGGGTGGCGGAAGAGGCCACGCTCGGGGATCTCGCCCATCAGGAGTTCGACGACAATGAAGATCTTGTGAACCGCCTGGTAGAATCCTGGCGCAGTCTTGGGCTGTGCTGCACGTCGAATCGCCTGCTGGAGGTTCGTGTGGGCGTCACTGTAGCTGAGCTGCACGGCCTTTATACGACCGAGGTAGTAGTGGTACCGGGCGAACTGAGGGCTGCTAGCAGATTCGGGAAAGACCGTCTTGGAGACGAGCTTGTCTGCCTGGTCGTACAAGTTGTAGTGGACGTAGTTCCGGAGGAGACGGTTGATGAGGGAGGCCTGGGTTTCGTCGTCGTGACGCAGGGACGCGGTCCTTTGCGCAGCAAGGAAAAGTCTGGGATGCACAAGATGAGGAAAATATTCAATAATTGATTTTAAGGGACACTCACGGTCGCGCATCCGCCAACTCGCCGCCAAGTTCGTATGCCCTCTCGACCGCAAACCAGATCTTGGCAGCGATAGGGTCCATGCTTCTGCGATTTAATGCCTGCATCTTTTCTGCAGTCTCAACAGCAAGGGACAGCGCCTTCTGGTACGTTGCCGGTGAGGTGAGGAGGAAATGCAGTATGAGGAGGCGAAGGTATATCTCGCCCTCGGGTACAGGTACAGACGGAACTGATGTGGCTAGTTTCGTGGGAGCCACAGTCGTGTCTACATCCATTTCATGGCCTGTAGAAGACACAACAGGGACCCACGATAGCAAAGTTGTCTTTTCCGGAACGTCTGAACAATGCTGTGAGCTTCAATTTCGGATTGCATGAGAAATTCAAAGCAGACCTTGAGTGTAGACCTGCTCAATAGCAGTCCTGAGGACTGTCGCATCAATACGTTTGCGCAAAGTTGCTAATGTGCGCAAGACGCGATGAGTGAATCGTGGTTCAAGAGTCGAGACTGCTCGCTCGATGAGGGCGATGTTGGACTTGATTTCGGCCACAGGTGTCACTGGGACAGCTTTGGGGATTTCTTCTTCTTTGGCATCTTTCTTGGTGGCATCCTTGGCCTTGGAGACGGCACCTTTCATTTCGACGTCGGGCATGATGATGGAGAGCAGCACAAGATTCTGGATCTCAGGGTGACGCGTTCAACGCGCGTCTCTTTTGCGACCTTGTTGCGGACTATTTGCACTGTGACATCTCGTTAACGTCGTCTCGATAGCTAAGTGGTATAGCATGCGATTGCAGTTCCAAGTAACCCATCGCAGGGTCCGGTGTTCGAACCACCGTCGGGACTTCAAAAACGAAGGAAGCGTTCATTTTGCACCCCTCGCTCATGCGTGAATATGAGCCTTTCAACAGGTAAAGTCTCCTCGATACCTATAATTTGTGAGGCCTCCGACTGGACAAAAATAATCTCTACATAGCGCTCTAGTCATTTCAAGTTGTACATATACTACTGCATGTGTTTGATTCGTCGCTCATTCCCCTCGTTCGCGTCCTCAAAACCGCCGCGCGCGCCACCCTCTACAGTACTTGTATCTTCCAAGTAACCATGACATCGTACCAAGACTTTGTTTGTCGGTGTACAAAAGGGGGAAGCAACTGGAGGGAAAGAGTCTACAACATGGAGGATTCGAGAAAAGCAGTCTTCCAGAAACAAGCATGGATACAGCGCTGCTATTCAGAAAATTGCGATCATTCGAGGAATGCCTGTCTTCCGAGGCATGTGTACACAAGTGCTGCTATTCAGAAATTGGTGGTCGACTGGGCAGTTTGCGTGAGACCGGCGAGAAAAAAGCTGGAGGTGAGGATGGATGATTCGAAAACCCTCTGTCTTTCAAGGCACCAGCATGTCGCTATGATTCAGAAATGCGTCGTCGGCTGGTCGGTCTGCATCAAAAGAAAATCAAAAAGGAACAAATTTCTTCAGCCAAGGGCGTGGACATTGGCATCTGTGGGGGCGGTTGATATCGCACTGACACACGGTCAAGCCTGCAACATGAAAAGTGGGTAGGTACGCCATATTTGTATGACGGGCAGATCTTTGGAAATCACGGAAAAGATCATCGCAGGAGTGAACAGGGATGGAGAGGCGATTGTGAGGGGTGGAATCCTATTCACCTTTCAAAAGAAATCATGACGACGCGGAAATAGCGGGTGGAAGTTCTTGACTGTGGCCGTACTCGAGGGGAATTTCATCGCTGGGGAGCTCTTTCGAAAGTTCATTTGCCATGCGTCGAGCCTTTATGAGGAGCTAGATCGCCTGCGTGGCCAATTGAAGCGGAAAACCGATGAAGAGAGCTTACTCAGCCCAACTTGATTGGCATGGCCCCCGATGGTTCTGAACAGGGGCGGCAAATTTATAAGACAGAGGGGTTCAAGAACTTCTCTCAGTACAAATCAACTGCAGCTTTACGGTGTCTGCAGCGCCTGAAAAATTTCTGAGTTCTTCGGAAGCATGTCCTTGAACACGGCATACTTTGGTTGTGTTCCCATTTCTACCTTTCCTTCGATATCGGAAAATGTCTTCGGCAACATGCTAGTCATTAGTACTGTTCCCCAGAGAAAATCCGCGCCCAAATAAGGCCAGAATGCGACATTACTTCAAGTTTGAAGCGCACTTGTGAGATTCTCGATGAACGTCGCCAGAATATGTTGCAGCACAGGACAACCGAGAAGAGGAAATTAAAACAAAGAATGCGCAATTGCAAGAGTCAAGACTCAGGAGCGTTACTAAAGATTTCGGAACTTCGGATCGGAATCCTCACACTTCCATGTCATTTCTTGCACGAATTATTCAACGATTTCGCCCTGTAAGACGCTGTACAAACTTTGATCAGGCAATGCACTCAATCTAGTACCCAAGAATCGATATGTCGGTCAAGACCTCATAGGTACGTTCTCTCAACTCGCCGTTTCCATAGCCTTTTATGTCCGCTGACTGGAAACAGGAAACCGATTTTACGAACATCCAAGCTCCTCAGATGGTATCAAGCGCTGCTCATTTTGGTCTATTAGTCTGACTAACCCGTACTGCTTAGACCCGCGGCGGACGAAGCGGACAGTTCAGTATCGAAACCCCGAAGATGTATGGCAGTACATCGGCGGCGGAAAGAGGCTAGCAGGTGTGTTTCGTGTCATAACATTCTTCACCAATATAAATAACTCTAGCGCAGTCCAATGGTCATCCTGGTTATCACATACACGGCCTCACCCTCCGACTCTTGAGGTACGCCCCCCGTCGTAATTTTCTAACGATTACTAAAAATCCACTTGCTCTCATTATGCAGGAGCTCCAGGTAGATGCGGCCCGGCAGCAGCGTGTGCAAGCCAACGTCGCCCTAATTGAAGCCCGCGATCGGGAAGAACGTGCCATGGTGCTTCAACTACAGCAGCACCAGTCCGGCGCCGCTACTATTGAACCCCCGCAGGAAAGTGACATCACTGCTACGACGCATACGCAGGAAGCACGGCAGCAACCTCAAGTAGACCCCGTCCCTAAAAACACACTTCCGAAGATGGCTACCAGTGCGGATCCTTATGAACCAGAACCGTGGACCCCGCGTGCCCGCGCCAGGCGATAAAATGGTTCTTTGTGGGTCGGGCTTATGTGCTAATAATTAATGGTCACTGCGAGTCCGGTGTTTCCATTGTAAATGCAAGGGTATCATGTCCACTGCCGTATGTAGGTATGTATATGTGGAAATGAGGATCAGACGGTTTTTTTGGTTTGTTTCGGACCTCCCTTCACGGGTCCTTTAATGGGGCCTGTGGGCTTCGCGGCAGTCGCATTGCCGTTAGACAACCCTCGAGGCCTTGGTCTATACAAGAATAGGCCCATGAGCATATCATCGACATGATAAGATGTGACGTACTGTTCTTCTTGAGAGGAGGCCAGGGTATCATCATCCTGTTGGGGAACTCCGCACACTCTACACACTAATCAGTCGATGTATCCATGTACGCATCAAGGCAAGTCCCACCCGATGTTTTTGAGCGCCGACTTGGCACCGGTCCATGCGCTGCTGAATTTCCCGACGAGGTCTTTTATGGTCATCGCGGCGGGTGGTCTTGAGTTAGGGGAGTTACAAAGTTTCTACTGCCGTATTTATATCGGAGAATTTGATGCGGCGCAAACTTTGCTGTGATTCAGGTAATATATTATGGTGCAAATGATTTGGTTCTGTCATGTCAGACTGCACTGTAATTGCTCAGCCTGAATAGCCTTATGTTGTGCCAGCATGGTTCGAGCCGGCGCATATGTTGAAGAAGCGCTCAGAGAAATAAGGACGTGTCGCAGAAACGGCGGAAATCGGTCGCACACATTCTCAGACAAAGGTATCCGTAGCCTACGTAGGTTTGCGTCTGATCCTGGGGAAGTTACACACATTGGCGCAGTGGAGCAGGCAGTCCACTGGGGATGTCCGATCTGGGACTTGACTACAGCTCTGCACCGCGTTAGGAAGACGATGGAAGCTGTGTAGGAGTGTAGAGAATGCTGTAGTAGAAGAAAGTGATAGAAGCCTGCTGACATCTTCCAGAAGTATTATTTCTGGTGTTACTAGTCCAGCGCGCCCAAGGAGAGAATGTACTGCAGAGGTTAAGGATTCGCAAGTGCAGTTCCGAGTATGCAGATAATGTAGGATTATTTAAAGAAAAATAAGATTCCAGTGTGCGAGAGTCGTAGGGCATACATGAATGGCAGCAAAGCATAAGCGAGGAAGACTTTTGTAAACTATAGCACCGCCACATGTGCCAGTCAACTTCAAACCTCCACAGCACTGCTACAGCCTTCCAACAGCCTTGTCGGGCCATTTTACTATCGGTTTGGTACATCAATTTAACCTAAAGAGTCCAGATGCTGGTCATGGGAGGTCCTCGCTGGCACCGTATCATTTATGAAGGGCCCACCTAATGAAGCATGTTGAAAATCTCACTTTAAAAAAATCCTTATGCGCGGTCTTTCTGAGTAGTCTTTCCCGGATACCTCTTTGGGGACTAATTTCCCTCTGCCTGAGGTTATAGCTACCCTTCCAGGCGCTGCCCGAGTGCAGTGCAGCCTTCTTGTGACAGCAAAATTTTGAAGGGCACTGCTTCGGTGTAGTGATCTGCCGGCCGGGCCTGAGCCTGGCCCTTGCGAGCCGGGCCCAAGTACTAGGGCTTACTAGGGCTTCATGCCCGGCTTACACTGTATAGAGATCAGTTTTGACGCTAATGACATCGCTTAATTGATTGAATTGGTCTTGAAAATATTTTACCATACACCCCTCTAAAAAATTCAATTCTACTTTACGTTAAAGGAGAGAGATTGAAGAGTTTCCTCAGTCGTTACAACCCAACACTGCGGTAAGTATCTCCTTGACTTTTGTTTCAATTGTACTTATGCATGCCATTAAACTTGACTTAGATCAGTGATCACATTCAAAGGTAAGTTAGTCATTATGCTTATAATAAAATACTAAATATAGTGTATAGAACACAAGTTAAATCTCATGGAAAATTCTATGAATGCAAAACGGGCAAGAAAATTGTCATCTAGAGTCGCAAATGCTGACAATGTTGCCGAGCGCGAAATATCTGAGCACCGTGGTGACCATTATGGCACATGCTATCAGCTCTCAGCCAAAGCCACAACCTTACCTTGACACCCACATCTGCAATGACCAGCTCTAGAGACCCACAACCACCTGTAGATGAAATTTTGGACTCCTTGGGATGATAATGAAGGTAAATTGCTGCCCAATCATGACTCAATCTCTAACTCACTCACCTCAACTTCAGAACCAGTGTCCTGACCTACAAAAAGCCCTGGCCTGTGTGGTCAGGCTTGAGCTCTTGGTAGGCCATCCTAGGAGGCCCGGCTTAAGGTTTTGAAAGGCCTGAGCCCTTTCCAGGCTGGGCCTGAGCTGGCAGATCACTATATATATGGGTATTACAGAGTAAATTGTAAGGAGCATCCTTACACGAGAATATATAAGGCATGGATTTGTGAGTTATGTACTAGACAGTGACAGATCCTAGTATGTAGGTTTTCACTTGGACTCCGATAATTTGATACCCTACTTCGTAGCATTTGGACCGCCCTTTTTAGAAGATTTTACTGGGTTGGAAGTTGTCGCAGTCGCTTGAGGGGTTGCTAAACCTCGCGGTCTATGTCTAGATTGCAATTCATCAAGAAATTGTGGTTTTATTCAACATTATAAACTCACTCTTGGGCTGGAGGAGGTCTGTAAGTCATATAAATGGTGTTTGATGCATGTAATGGTAATGAGCTACGTACATAGCTGATCCTGGACCACCAGAATAACTACTAGTAGGATCAACGACATGACTGCTCAAGAGTACATTAGCTGTCTGAAAACACTGTCATACAGGTGGATCGATCGCACCCAATGGCATGGACGACACCAGATTTTGGATCGTACTTCGCAGAATCATCCGCGCGGAGTTTGTTCAAGAGATTGCTCATTCTCCTATTTCTCAGAGGCTGTGAACAGACGCGCATCAACAGCAGAATGAAACCCAAAAAACCTATAAGAGGTAGCAATACAGGTATGGGGGACGATAAGAACCAAGCGCCTTTGAAGCGAGTATTTTCAGCTTAGGAAAGCTCAGCGCTTACTTCTCAGTAATAGAGTTTCTCACGGCCGACTTGCTACACCGGGTATTTTACATCACCACATCAACACAAATTGTGCTGATGGTCATGGCATAGACCAATACCAAGGTTGACTTCATAGCTTTCAGAGTAACTAATTTTCGAAATAAAATCGGGGGATGAAGCAAGTTTGAATAGCATGTAGTGTTTCACCACCCTGGTCACGCAAAAGTGGCGCTTTTCGCGAAACAGCTGGGGCTCGTGGGCCTGCCGTGCGCTCTGATGCCTACCGTGAATACTGTTTAGTGGGCAGATTAGGCAGATGTAGAAGCACTGACCGCTGTGAATGATATATGCAATGAGTAAGGTTGAGTAGATCAGACCCTTGGAAACGGAAGGGTGTGCCAAGGTTCAAGCTCGTCATAGCATTGCGTCGTATGATCGGAAGCCACTAAGCTATGTGGTTAGTTTAGACAGTTGTTCTACTTTCAGTGTGCACATGGAGCGCTTCTGAGTTTGTGTTGATCGTCGCTGGTTTCCATGGAGAGAATTGTTTATCTGTCTCGGGCGTTGTCTTGTAACATAGCAAGGAGATTGTAGTATAGTTCTGATATACATAGTCGTTTCAGCCTACTAGCTATCAATCATAGGCGTTGAAATGTCGTGAAAGGTGGCTTTGTAATTTGCTTCTTGTTGTCGGACATGACGAATGAGTACAAGCTTTCAATTGCAGTGAACGTTTGGACAGCCTGTGACCGGGCTAGGTGCTGCGGTCGGGCCGGAAAATATTCCGACATTGATCACTTTGCGCCGGGTCCGAAGTTAGCGCCCTCTTTCTTCCTCCCCAACCCACTGCGACTGGCAAGGTTCACAAGTCGCAGATTATATCATTTTATATTAAGCCAACAAGGACACCTGGAAACTATGCCTTCACTTCTGGACAAGCAGCTCAAGGTCTTTGGAAAAAGGGCAAGGCAGTGCCCATAACAATTTTGGCAGTGCAATAAATCACGGAGCTTTCAATAAACCTACATAGCAACAGCATTGGGTATAGCTGTACAAGCATAAAAAGCCAATGTCTTCTATTGACGCTACCCAAGCTTTTGAGATGGACACTGGTGAAAAACTTGTGAACATTGCATCCTCTTCTACCGGCTCAACTTTCGCGTCTCGAGCGGGTTCCATCCGTCACACAACGTCGAAACATACTGGTAGATACGGCGAAGGCACCAAGTACGATCATTTTGAATCGGCTTCTGCGCCCATTGACTAAACCTAATGGCAGAGTGGAACCTCGGAATGCCTCCATAGATGCAAGGATGTTCTCACGTGACCGGGTGTAATTACGCGTTCCTTTTTCCTCTCCTCAGAAACTGAATTTCATTAGGCCGGATTATCTGCCTCCACAATGGTCGGCTTATATCCACCCCGAAGGCCAACTCTATTTCTTCAAGAATGGAGCGATTCGTGTCGTCACGGAAGCCTGTCTCAATGACCCGACAGCAATGGAGAAAGTTGAACACTGGACTCAAGTGGTGCAGGGCCTTCTGCCGCAGAAAGATATTGTACTTTCAGACGACGTCGAACTCTTTATCCAAATTGAGGACAACGACTGTTTTTATTACTTTGTCGACCATCGTTCACAAACGAGTTTCTGGCTCGACACCCTGGAAACTGACGAGATGGGAATCGAACCAGTCGCCTCTTCATCTCATTTGAGTCAGTGGCCCTTTCTTGCTTCCCTCGCTATTTGACTCACACAAAAAAAAACGTCCTGGTAGGATTAGCTCTGCAAGAACTATACTGGATCCATGTGGAATACTTTCCCACACATCTGAAACGCCTTGCTCCTAACGCCCTCGAAGAACTTATCGGCGTGTTCTCTCATGCACTGGCTGGTATATAAAGAATTCCCCTAAAAGACCCTACGGGAGCTCATCTCAACGCAGATCATATGACATCCAGAAACTCGACATTCCCTTACGATGCACGAGACTCTACCAAGTTTCTGAAACTTCTGCGTTCATTCCGAGGTAAGCGGCCACTTTTAATGGTACTCTGTGGCCAGTCTCATTCGACTTTAGAACAGACGCAAGATGGTCACGCCAGATGCGTCATCGGTATGTATCGTATAGTCATTTCGGGATATTTGTTCTGACAAAACCTTAGGTCGACTATGGCGGCTTGTTTGTGAGATCATTTTTTCAATGTTGATTCAGAATGTATTGACTTGAAAATTTTCTCAGCCAAGCATCGATTTGAGACGCACTACGGCGAGCAGCATGCACGATTGTCTCGCGACCAAGCTATTCTCGTCGACACCGCAAAGGAAAACCGCACAGTCCATATTTTAACGTCTATGCTCTCCTTCAAGACTTCCGACTACTATGTCTCCCGGCTGAACAACATCTACGTTGACCACCTTGTCTACGTTCATCAGTGGCAACCTTTTATGCAGAAGTGCATCGAAGATTGGAGATATCTATCGTATCTTGTGAGTCTCATGTTTTGTTAATAGGCAATAAAAGTTTATTCTCTGCTAGTCCTTAATAGCTTCATTGTCAGCATTCTCCCTTTTCTGCTGAACGGGACTGCGGCTGAATCATTTCTAGATCCTATTTTCTTAATTTCCTCCCTACGCTCCGTTTCTTGTCTATATTGTCTGCGTTTTGTTTTGGGCTTAGCTTTATCTCTTGCATTCTCCTGGTTCATCGTCACGAGCCTCTAGCTGACAGTACAGCAACCGATGCAGTAAGTGTTTCATGCAGCTGACTTTGTCTTTCCCCACATCATTCACATCATGCACAGTTGATATATCTTCAAAATGTCCGCTCCGACAGCTTCAAATTTCAATGGGTTGCGTTCGTCTATGCATTACCCAAGACCTTGTTCTTTTGGGGCATCCTCGGGTCTATCATCAACTGCTTTGTTGCAACTAGCGTTTTCATTGCAGGAGATACAGCGTGGCACTCGTGTTTTTTGGCCCTCTCGAGCCTGTCACTTCTGGCCGTGATGGCTTTCCAGGACATCACATCCGACAAGA
Organism: Blastosporella zonata; assembly: GCA_018856295.1. Taxonomy (NCBI): domain Eukaryota; kingdom Fungi; phylum Basidiomycota; class Agaricomycetes; order Agaricales; family Lyophyllaceae; genus Blastosporella; species Blastosporella zonata. The sequence goes on along the minus strand of JAFLHD010008901.1, from coordinate 53,576 downwards.
AGTTTTTGGGTCTTCCCAATTTCAAATTGGGATGGGGTAGTACAGAAGATGACGAGACGCTGCCGGTATAGAGTGGCGAACAATACTGTCTGTTTGTCAATCACGGTTTTTGTCACAGCAACGATTGCTGTACTATATAATCCATAGAGGGAATGTATGCTTAGCCGCGTAGGGAGAGTCACCTTTCGCTACCTTTCTTCGCAAGTTATCTATAAGTATTGCTCTACAGGGAAAATCTTATTCTCGTTATTCTACTGGGGCTGCCGCCACATTTACATGAGGCCTTGAAAGATCGCTCTTGAGAGTCGCAGCTCGAGAGCCCACCAGAATTATATATCCCAGTCGATGTATCGTCAGGCTGTGAGAGTAGACTCCGAACTGGTCATCAACTGCAAGCAAGCATGGTACTCAAGTTGGGATACAAAATATGTGTGTACACCATCCGAATGATGTTCTCAACTACGAGAGCCCACAACGGTATCGGCATTTATATTGCAACAGCATATTACTCTGGGTGGTTCATTTCCCCACACCCGCCAGAACGCTCCGTATCCACAGACGATACTATAAGAGGAAGTTCTAAGGTTCAGCTGTGAGCATTTTGCGACGGCACTGGTATTAAATGTGGGTTGTGGTATGAAATAAGAGGTACTTTGGGGTGAAACCTTCCCATTATGTACTACCAAAACTTCCCAAAGACGCTCCCCCGCGTCGCCGGTCCCAGTACCATGCCTACACCTTCTTGTATTGCAGCACTAACGGGCCTCATGGGCGCCGAGTCGAAGATGTGCGGGCACGGTTGAGGCAAGGATTTGGCATTCAGTCGAGGGCTCTTCAACTCACGCTCGTATATCGAAGACTGACGGGGTGATTTCGCAAGTTTATCAAAAGCAGGCCGCTCATAGATCCCTCGAGCTGCGTAGAGTCGATTGAGGATCTAAAGAAGTCATAAATTGCTCTGCAATAATTGGTGCTACGGACCTGCTCATAGAATTGGATCTCGCCGTCGAGGTGGTCTTTCGTCAGGGTGTTGAAATCCTCTAGCTTCTGGGTATGGTATGTTTCCATTTCGGCCATGGTGGTATTGAGGACCGTTTCGCAGCGCGCGGCGAGTTCTTCATTCGCCTACGAAATGCATAACTGGGCGATTAGGGAAAGAAAAGGCTTACCTTCCCGTTGTGTGTAGCCTCTTGGTATCGGAACAGAGTTTCCTTGTGGGTCGTGACGATCGGCTGCACCAATGAATTTAGCGAAAGAAGAGATGCGCCAAAGCGGAAGAACCTCATAAAGCGACGATGGGTGCGCCATTCCCTTGAGTGATTCGTGAGTTGCTAGCTGGTTCCGCCTTGCCTGACAGCAGATATATCAAGATCGGAAAGCCAGATGAGAAATAGACAGCAAACGTGATCGTCGTATAAATCAGCGATAACTTGTAGTGTGTCCGCAGTCTTTTGCATCGCCTTCGTGAGTTTCAGGCATTCTCATAACAAGAATATTTGCCTCGCCCTCAACTGGCAGTATAGTGGTTATAGCGGACACCGTACCTTGACAGTCCTCGCGCCAACACCAAGCACCCTCATCGTTCAAAAGGCCCTTGCTCTTGACGTCGTAGAGGTCGTCTTCTTCGCTGACTCCCGTCATTGGGGCAGACGCCAGCGGCTTCGATGTTATCAAGGAGAGAAACGAATAGGACAGCAGGCGCTCTGCCTTGGACATTTCTGACATGGCTTCAATTTGGATGTGATGACCCCGACAACAGAATCCGTCGCTTACCGACTCTTGCTTCCCGCACGCGACCAAAGATGTTGCGCAGACCTTGAACACCTTTCCCGACAGCTTTCGTGTGTGCTTCAAACCGATCAACAGCTTCCTGCGCATCCTCTGCATCCACATTAAATGAAGGATGGAACACACGGGCATAGAATGTAGGTCCTGCAGCGGGCATGGCGAGATGCTGGGGAATCATTTGGTCCCATTCCTATACGAGGGCTTCTTTAGACAACACAAATATCGTAAACAACACCGAGCATACCACATCATTTTCACAGCCCAAGAAGAACGTTACGACTTCCGCATACCTCGCGACAGGGTGTCGGATGATCCTGCCAATGTACCGCTCTAAATCTCCCCGCCTGGCTTCGACAAAGTCGTTGCTGAACCGGCCAGCGTATTGCTTTTCGGGAAGCGGGGGAAGCGCAATACCAGGCAGGCGTCGAGTGAGGGCAGTATGCAGGATCACAAAATGTGAAAACCTTCTGTAGACCGTAATGTTTGCTGGGCTTGGTGGAGGCAGATCTTGTACAGTGCTTGACTCGGGTTCTTCATTCTCCGTATCCTCAGGAACAGAGAGGGGTTGGAAGATCGAGGTCACGCTGTATATGGTATAAGGGGTTGAGAATGTCGAAGTTCGTTTCGAAGGGGAATGAACGAGAACGCGGAACGGGGGTATCTTCTCCTTCCATACAGGACCTGGATCCACAGAATGGCGGTCGGCCTCACCTAAGCCCAATCGATTGAGTTTGTTGGTCTCCTCATCAATAGATGCGTCAGTTGCTTCGCGATGGTGTTCAAAAGACGAGGATAAAACCACAGAATCTGCAGGTGTCCCTTTAAGCACAAACTCCTCAGCCCCACTGGTGACGAAGCTAGAGAATCGATTCAAACTCTTTCCTCCTAGTAAGCTCTGGCGAAAACTTGGAAAAGTAGACATCCATTCCCCCGTGTTTTGGGGGATTATCGGTAGAGGATCAGATTTTGGAGATCCTCGAGGTGTAATAGATCCAGCGGAGGCCTTCTTTACATGATGTGCGACTCGAGGTAGTTCGAGACCTGGTGCTGGTGTGAAGTTCGAAGTAAGCTGATGGTTAAAAAACGTCAGGTTGGCTGTCATCTAAACATTGTAGGCACGTACTGTATAGTATGTTCTGGGCAGCAAACCAATCTCTCCAGATGCATTTCTCATCAAACTCCACCCATCGGCTAAGTCCTCCCTGATAACCTCCAACCCATCTCCCGCTGTGACACTAAGTTCTCTGAACTCGGTCTTTCCTTCAAAGTCATACAACGCCCTAGCAGGGCGAAGAATTTCCTCATTTCCATCAGGTTCTTCATCTGACAGAGACCCCCCTTCAGAGGCTGATACAAGGTGTTCTGTCCACGCAGCCGAGGTATTTATCCCTGCATCAAATTCAGATACCGTGCGTTGGAACAGAGAGCTCTTTATTTCTGGAGTAATCCTAGAGACACGAGGTAGAGTCGCCATGGCATGCGCTGTTAAGAAGGAGGATACGCTTGCATTGCGAGGGGGAGCTGAGGCTCGACAGAGACATGATTAGCAAGTGATGATGCTTTGATCAGATTCTAATCAGATACGTAGCCAACCCACTTTCGATTGCAGATAAGTACAAGTATCAGTAGGTTGCTTTAGACAAATTATCTGCTTGTGGTTAATGAAGGGAATTGCTATGGTGGATCTGAAGAAGTATATTAGAATATGTAAATAGGATATTGATTAAATTAATTAAAAAGTGGGCAGTAGCTTCCTCTCGGATTCCGATTGATCTTGTACCTTGCATGTACATACTGACGAATCAAAGTGGTTTGATTATCACCAAACTGATCTATACATCGTGCCCAAGAAGGTCAAAAAGCACTTGGATTGTCCTGGAAATAATTCCCCGCAAGTGCCGTCTCATTATCCCAGTTACTCATCACCTCCCTCCCAAGTCCATACTTCTGCAAGAGCTCCATCACCGTCACCTCATCCGGGTCCGCCTGCTCTAGCATGCTCACCTCCGGCACAGGAGGAAGTGTGCGAAACACCACCCTCGCTATCTTCACCTGATCCAGGTACGCCTGGGTGGCAAGCGGCAAAGAAAACTTCTTCTCGAGCTCGATAACGCGCTCGATGGTCTTGTGCTCACGAATGAATTTGAGAGCGCGCGCAGGGCCTACATTCTTGATGCGCTGGGAAAAGTCCGTCCCGAGCAGGAGCGCAAAATCGATGAAGGAGGCCTGGGAGAGCTGTAGGACGGCGCGGATCTCGGCACCTGAGACAACTGTGAGGGGCGTGTTTCTGTTCGTGAGGTTCCGTACGAGGGGCACATCGTATACGAGAACGTCCTAGAATATAAGTTAGTTCATCGAGACCACATCCAATAAGAGGAGAGGACAGAAACATACAGTGTCTTCACTGACAACGTAATCCGCTAACCCGTTCAGCACCATCGACGACGCCAACGCTTCGGCCTCAAACGCGCCCGACGTATCCAAGCATGGAACACCCATCGCCCTCAAGATCTCCTTGGATTCGGCATACGTACTCGATGTCGGAGGGTACATCCTCCTCTCAAACGATGCTGACATCAGATCGCTCGTCTTCGACAATTTCTCCAGCGCGTCCGGCAAATCCGAGCCCGTCATACCCACCGGCTCCCGTTCGTGTCCCAGTCCCTGTTCAATTGATTGCGATGCGGCAAAGGAGTCCCAGAAGCGGCCCTCCTCGAGCGTGAGCTGGTATTGCGCCTTCGTCATGACGATCTCAGCCTGTGTCTCTGGGTCACCAACGCTGGGGATGATGGGAAGGGATGAGCTGAGTGGATCGGAGAACGTGGCAAGGTGGGAGACACTCTGGCGGAACTCGAGGTAGAGGGTAGACAATTGGTGTGGGACGTCGAGGAGGGAGGCTGTAGGTTCCGGAGGTGTAGTTTCTCCGACAGAAGTTGCTTGGTACTCTGGGGCGTCATGGAGGGAGGATGTAGGTTCTGAAGTCGGAGGTGCGGTTTCTGCGACAGGAGTTGCTTGCTCCTCTGATTGGCTTGGGACATCGATGAGGGACGGTATAGGTCCCGGAGTCGGCGGTGAGGTTTCCGCGACAGAAGTTGCTTGTTCAACCAGGACATCGATAACAGGCTCCGGAGTCGGGCTTGTGGTATCTGTGACAGAAGCTGCTTGCTCATCGAGTTGGCTTGGGACGTCGAGGACTGAGATGACAGGTTCCGGAGTTGGTGATATGGTCTCTGTGACAGAAGCTGCTTGCTCATCGAGTTGGCTTGGGACGTCGAGGACTGAGATGACAGGTTCCGGAGTTGGTGATATGGTCTCTGTGACAGAAGCTGCTTGCTCATCGAGTTGGCTTGGGACGTCGAGGACTGAGATGACAGGTTCCGGAGTTGGTGATATGGTCTCTGTGACAGAAGCTGCTTGCTCATCGAGTTGGCTTGGGACGTCGAGGAAGGAGGGTACGGATTCCAGATTCGGAGGCGTTTCCTTTGTCGCGGGGATTCCTTGCTCCTCAATAGACAGACTAGGGGTGGTGTCTTCCGGAGAAGGTGCAGGCTCAGTTGAAGTAGTTGAAAGTGGTGGCTGATCATGAATTTCCGGGTGTACTTCATCTATATGATCGAGCGCAACAAGAGTATACATCCACGGTTCATGTTCAAGAGGCAGATGCAGTAGCTCCAATGCTGAGTCTTTGTGATGTTGAGACATCACAGAATCCTGAAACCACGGGTGGTCGTGCAGTATATAACCTGTAGATCCCTCCACGGATGTTAAGTTTGCTTCGAAGAGAAGTGCCTCCGCGTAGTCTCCCATAAGGTAATGATGACTATCGTCCCCGCTGATTTCGTCCGCCACATACTCAGGCACGGTTATATCAACCTCGACCGAAAGACGCATTGATGGAGGTTCCACCTCTGCATGAATAGATAACGGAGTAGCTGTCTCCAGAGATGGCCTTGTTGGAACGCCTTCAAAGCGTGGACTAGGTACAGTGGACTCTGTTATTTGGGGTTTGCCCACTTCAGCATCTGCTGCAAGTTGCCGCAAAAGGCCTGCAGTGTGTTGTCGAGCTGCATCGTCGAGGTCCCAAAACTTGGGCAAAACATCGGAAAGCTGCTTTAAACGCTTGGAACGGTCGATTTCCAGCGCCCCGCGCGCCTGGTCTCTTCTCTGCACTTCTCTCCTTCGTTCCGCCTTCCACACAATTCAGCCATTCAGTCATCCTCCAGGTTCAAATGTAGACAGCTTACCTCACGAGCCTTCGCAATATTCCTCTCCTTCCCATCAAACACACACACAGCCTGCACTCCGGCTTCCTGCAGCTCTCGGGCAAGCCTATACCATCCCAAAACATGCCTATATGGATGTGGTGCTGGTGCAAAGTGCAGGCGTTGCGTGATAAGGGTCCCGTCGCTATTGAGATAGACCGTGTGAGTTTGAAGAGACATATAATATGACAAAGGACTTGCGTACATCACGACTCTCTTACCAGCGAGCTCGCGGAGGCGGTCTGGGAGCTGCTTAATGACCTCTGGGCTAAATGTGGTTGAGGAATGCGAGTAACAAGAAAAGCGTGCATTACGCCTACCATTTTTTTTGTAGGAAAGGCGTGAGCCCCAGCACGCCCATGCATAAAAGATGACGGGAGTCAAGAAAAAGTTACAAGTCCGACGTGCTGGGCTGAACTTGTTACCATACACGGCCGAAAGACAATTAGCACCCATTCAATGATATTAAACTGAAGCTCTCCAGGGTTAACGTTGTACCCTTTAGAGTTGTTATCCTCAGGATGGCTATGGTTTGTCCTGAGGACATTTCTTGGCTATCAAAAGGGCCTCGAGACATTTGAGTGCGCAGAGGTTGAAGTTCAACTTGAACTCCTTCTCCCAACAGCTTTGGATCCTCTTCTCCTGTCAAAGTGAGCTTTCCAATTGGCCAATTGGACTCTATCCATCAACTGATTTTGATTTCGGTATTATCTGGTACTGTAGGCTCTTCAAGTTCAAACAACATGGTATGTAGCCAGTAGCATTGTATACTAATGTAGCTCTCGAGTCTGTAGGCAATACATGTTCTGGTTGTAGGGATTCTTGCCTGAACAAGGTTTGAGCTATACCAAACTGTTGGAGCACCAAATCATGATGCCCTCGGGATATTAACGCCGCGAGACTGTGTTACATTCAGCCGATCAGTATATACTTTTATATTGCTTACCGAGTACTTATGCCGCCCCCATTTACTTCTCCATTCCCTTGTAAATATAGCATGACTGACTCTCCGGACTTATTCACATAAGTACCGGCATTTATCTCGAGTCACCTCAGCTATTGCCCTGTGTGTGCAAGCCAATACTCAGGTGAGTTAACCATGAACAATTGACAATCTACTGTATGCCTATTACAATATCTAGTCTGTACTTTGACTAGGTAAATATATGAGCTATAGCCCCGCGGCTTGTAGTTTTAACACCCTTGATACCCTCGGGTCCACCCTCATCCGTAAGGGAGGGTGACCCGTACCCTTGGTCAAGGGTACGGGTTTTGGAGGGTATGGGTAAGGGTAGGCTGTTGGGCACCCGTGGGTCACCCGTGCGATTCACTAACAATGGTGCTTGGCCTCCCATTGACAGCAGACGTTGACAAACCAACGAACGTCGCGTCAGATGGTATTGGTCTCCCATGAGATATCCTATCCAGTGCGGAGCGCCGTTTCCTGTTTGTCGTTCAACAGTCTTTTTGCTGACAGATTTGAGCCGCCTTGTCTGGCTTCGGGAATTAATACGTCCTGATTACTTGGTGTTGTTATAAGAGTAGTATGGGAAGGGAGAGTTAACATGAGCCACATGCAAGGTTCGTGGAAAGGTGGGAGTCCCAGCATTATTATGAGGTGGTGGTGGTATAATGGATGAGAAAAAGTTGATTTGGACTCTTCCATCGTCATCCTGAAGAATGCAGGTGATACATTTTCAACGCAGAGAAGCGCTATACATGTGCATAAAAGACCGCGCCTTCACAAGAACTCTTAATACTCTACAAAACACGCTGTTACATGCCGACAAGTCCAGTGAGAGTAGACAGAGCAGTCTTGATTTGCGTGACGAATTGGTTTAGTTGCTGGCGCGTCTTATCTACATGAACACCGGAAGGTAACGTGTGCGAGCAAGATTGACGTCAGCGAACGATATGCGCGACGAGGCCAGTAAATAGAGACAGGAACAGAAGAGTCATGAAGAGAGTGCTGCCTACCAACGATGACGGCACGCAGGGAAGGGCACATGTACGAGCGGGGACGTAACAAATACATGCCTTGTTCTTTCTCCGTCTCCATAACGGACACAATCTTCTTCTCGATGTTCTGCGCTGCGACAGAGCTTTCGTGTTTGGGGCGCGCGGCGGCCCATGCGTGTGTCTCAAGGAGAGCGTCGAGCAACATCGAAGCTAGCTCTGTGAGTGATACTTGGCGTCAGATAGCGCGTAATCGCGGCACGAACGCGCATATATGCATGGGTGTAGTCATCGAGGTGATTGGTTGTCATGGCCCCGCATACCTTTCTCAAAGGCAGAATCACGGCTCAGCTCACTGTTGAATGGCAACACGATGATGGCACGGTGGTCGAAGGGCGGAAACGTCTCGCCGATGATATCAGCGAGTGGTCGAGGTTGCGTTGCGGAGGCTGGAGGCAGCGTCGGTGTCTTGGGGTTTGGTTTTGTCGACGGCGGCGAGACGATGTTGGGGGGGCTCGACGGTGGGATGGACGATGCGTGTGTTGGAGGCGACGACGAGAGAGACATGATGGTCGTTCTTGAAGGGGCACAGGGGCACAGCCACATATAAACGTGACCTTTCCATCGGACTCCCACGTCCACTAGCCACGTCTGCGAGTCTTGCAGCGCGTACAGGGCTCTTCTCCATCTGCAGCCTCATAGTATACGACCCAGAGCCACAAAAAGTCGCCGAGCATGTCTGTTATGCTCACCAAGTTCGAGTCGAAAAGCAACCGCGTCAAGGGTGAGCTGCAGACTTTTACTTCAAGGGAGCAGCCGATCTTGAACAGCGTCCAGGGCTTGCTTTTCACCCGACGCAGCCACTTCTGGCCGCTGCACTGCACAATGGGAGTGTTCAGCTGTGGAACTACCGCATGGGAGTCTTGGTCGACAGATTCGAGGAACACGAGGGTGAGTGTCTTGTGTGCATATAGACTTTCTCACAAGTAACCTTCAATTATGCCAATAGGGCCCGTTAGAGGCGTAGCTATCCATCCAAGCCGCGCATTGCTGGTGACTGGCGGCGATGACTACAAAATCAAAGTCTGGGGTCAGTCTAATCAGTAATTCCACACGGCAGACTTGTTAATCGAGAAACAGATATACGGCCCCAGAACAGACGCTGCCTCTTTACTCTGCACGGCCATCTCGACTATGTTCGTACCGTACAATTCCACCACGAAATGCCCTGGATTGTGAGTCTTGGTATATCTGATCGCATCTCAACCACCTGCTTACAACCCTCGACACACAGCTCTCCTGCTCCGACGACCAAACGATCCGTATCTGGAACAGCACCTCGCGCCAATGTATTGCCGTACTCACAGGCCACTCTCATTACGTCATGTCCGCCCAGTTCCACCCCAAAGACGACCTCATTGTCTCCGCATCGATGGACCAGACCGTCCGCGTCTGGGACATCTCTGGCCTCCGCAAAGGGTCGCAACACTCAGGCGGCGGCCCAGCTAGCCACGCAGGCGGAAGCGGCGGCGGTCCAGGCTCATTCGAGCACTTTGACTCCTTCTCGACCGTCAAGTACGTTCTGGAAGGCCACGACCGTGGCGTCAACTCCGCAATGTTCCACCCCACCCTTCCCCTCATCATCTCCGCCGCCGATGATCGCGTAATCAAGATCTGGCGCATGAGCGAGACAAAGGCGTGGGAGGTCGACTCTTGCCGCGGCCACTTTAACAACGTCTCCAGCGCGCTGTTCCATCCAAAGCACGAGCTGATCGTGTCGTGTGGAGAGGACAAGACCGTACGTGTATGGGACCTCGGGAAACGCACCGCGATACAGACATTCCGCCGCGAGAACGACCGCTTCTGGGTCCTCGCTGCCCACCCAAACCTCAACCTATTCGCCGCGGGACACGACTCCGGGCTTATCGTGTTCAAACTCGAGCGCGAGCGCCCTGCGTTCGCGGTGCACCAGGACACGCTCTACTACGTCCGCGACAAGTATGTGCGTTCATACGACTTTAACACCGGTGCGGACCTCGGACTGCTGAGTGTGCGCAAATTTGGGAGCCCATACGTCCCCCCAAGGACAATGAGCTTCAACCCGGCGGAAAGGGCCGTTATCCTCACTATCAGTTCCGATAACGGGCTGTATGAGTTGACGAGCCTGCCCCAGCAGGCACAGAATGGAGATTTGAAGGATTCGAGCGTTGATGGAAAGAAAGGGAACGGACAGAGCTCGATATTTGTTGTAAGGAACAGGTTCGCTGTCCTCGACAAGGCCAAGCAGGTGTGTATCCATAAATGGGTCTGCTGAGAATCGCGGTCTGACCGTTGGAACAGATCATTGAAATTCGGGACCTCTCCAACTCTGTGGTCAAGGCTATCAAAGTGCCTGTCGTGACGAACGAGATCTTCTACGGCGGCACTGCCTGCCTTATCCTCAGCTCTACAACGTCTGTCGTCCTCTATAACATCCAACAGGACAAGACCATTGCCGAGCTTAACAGCTCTCCCGTCAAATACGTCGTCTGGAGTGCGGACTACTCTCTCGTTGCTTTGATGGGCAAACACAGTACGTTCTCTCCTTTCCTCTGTTACCTCCTAGCATTGATCCATTCCATAAACAGCTATCACAATTGCAAACAAGGACTTCTCGACCAGCAGCCTTATTCACGAAACCATCCGCATCAAGTCTGGAGCATGGGACGATTCCGGTGTGTTCATCTACTCGACACTCAACCACGTGAAATACTGCCTGCCCCAAGGGTACGCTCTCCCCTCTAACTATCCCCCCTCACTGACCCCCTTGTTATTTCCCAGTGACCATGGCGTGATCTGCACGCTTGACAACCCTGTATACCTCACCCGTATCAAGGGCAAGACCGTTCACTGCCTCGACCGTTCCGCCCGCCCGCGCACCATCACTTTCGACCCCACAGAGTACCGCTTCAAGCTTGCACTCCTGCGCAACAACTACGAAGAAATGCTGCACATCATCCGCACCTCAACGCTGCTCGGCCAGAGCATCATCGCGTATTTGCAGCAAAAGGGATTCCCAGAGGTGTGTCGTGTCATGTTATTGTTGATATGCATGGGGAGAATTACTCACTTTGTTATGCGTGTCTGGTAGATTGCTTTGCATTTTGTGCAAGATACAAACACCCGCTTTGAGTTGGCCATTGAGTGTGGAAACTTGGATGTGGCGATGGAGACTGCGAAGGAGGTTGGTAGAGCAGAGTGCTGGGATCGGTTGGCACAGCAGGCGTTGAAACAGGGAAATCACAAGGTCACTTCCAACGTTACACTATCACTTCATCTTCTTGACTGACGTTCTCGTGTTGGTGTGCTTAGATCGCTGAGAAAGCGTACCAGCAGATGAAGAACTTTGACAAGCTGTCGTTCTTGTACCTCGCGACAGGCAGCACGGACAAGCTGTCGAAGATGCAAAAGATCGCCGATGCGCGTGGGGACCCCATGTCGCGATTCCATAATGCACTTTATGCTGGTGATGTGAAGGGGAGGATATCCGTCCTGCGCGATGTCGGGCTTCGTAAGTTCCCTCCACTTCAACCTCAACTCGCACCTACTCAAAAGTGTTTACCTTTTCAGATCCTCTTGCGTACCTGACAGCAAAAACCAATGGCCTGGACGAGCTCGCCGAAGAGATCCTCGAAGCAACAGGACTAACCGAAACCGACATCGACGACGTGCCCTCCTTCCCTTCATCAAGCTTCAGCCCGCCTCCCATCGTCACCTCTACGGCCTCCATCAACTGGCCCTCCATCTCCGCTGGCGAGAACTTTTTCGACCGCGCCCTCGCTGATGGGAAACTTGAGGCGGGCGCTGAGCCAGCGCACGTCAATGGCGACGCTGCAGCGGGCGCACTGGACGCGTGGGCCAGGGACGAGGAGACTGTTGAGGAGAATCCTGAAGAGGGCGGATGGGAGTTGGATCCTGGAGATGAGTTCGAGGTCGATGCACCGGCAGCGGAGGAGGCACAAGAGGAGGAGGAGCTGGGCGCTGGTGCGGCGCCTGGTGTCAGCGAGGTGGAGCTTTGGGTTCGTAATTCGCCGTTGGCAGCGGATCATGTTGCCGCTGGGTCGTTTGAGACGGCGATGCAGGTAAGCTTTTATCTGATATTTGGGCTATTGTTTTTGGCTGATATATGTCTCGAAATTTTAGCTTCTTAACCGTCAATTTGGTGTCGTCAACTTTGCCATTCTCAAGCCTGCTTTCACTTCGATATACCGTTCGTCGCATACATACCTCTCACCTGTTGCCTCTTTGCCTCCTCTACAACTCCACGTGCGCCGTAATGTTACAGAGTCGACACCAAGCCGTGCTCTCCCTGTCGCTGTCCGCTCGCTGGAATCTGTTCGCTCAGAGCTTGCGGAGGGATACCGATATGTCTCTGGCAACAAGTTGGCAGAGGCTCAGGCAACCTTCCGTTCTGTTCTCCAAAGTCTTCTGTTAGTTGTCCTCAGCTCTGATGATGAGGCTAAACAGGTATGTCCATACACCCTATCTGTTTTTCCCTGCTGACGTCCATTGCACAGTGGAGAGACACAGTGACCGCTGCTCGGGAATATCTCTTGGGCGTCTCGATCGAGCTCGAGCGGAGACGCGTGGCTGAAGCCGAACCCGACAACGTTCGCCGCAACCTCGAGCTCGCTGCGTACTTCACACAGTGCGAGCTGCAGCCACTTCATATGCAGATCGCCCTCCGCAGTGCCATTGGAGCATTCGCCAAGGCTAACAACCAGGCACATGCTTCACGATTTGCGAAGCGGCTGCTTGAGCTTAAGCCAGATCCTAAAATCGTTGCCCAGGTCAGTCTTGTCTTTGGCTCGACATCTCTCCTTTGAATCATAACTGATTTATTTTGCTATCTCCTACAGGCCCGCCAACGAATCGCAGCAGGCGACCGGAACCCGCGTAATGCGGTGGAGGTGTCCTACGATGAGTTCACGCCGTTTGAGATCTGTGGTGTCACATACACCCCTATATACAAGGGCTCGCCTTCCGTACACTGCCCATATACGGACGCGTCGTTCTTGCCACAGTTCAAGGGCAGTCTTGATCCCCTGACTCAATTGACTGAGATCGGGGCGCCGGCAGCAGGATTGCCCGCGTCGTGGTGAGGTAGCCTGTGGGGTAGTAGTATTTTCCAATAATCGGTAGAGTGTTGTGGTTCCAAAATGATACTTTCGTCTTCATCTCTTCATCAAGACCTTGTGGTTTGACGCCACCGTGATTCGCGTCCCATGTGCATGGTGTATATGCTCCTCCGCGACGAAAATACATCTAAGACTATAGCAATTGTAGATTTGGTATATATGATTTGAAGCTCGTTAAAGTTTGTTCTTCAGTTCGAGCTCAGCAGGCAAGCGCGCCTCACCGTCAATCCCTGCCAATAAATTGTTGACAGCCAAAGTTGCCATACCCCGCCTGGTCTCAAATGTTGCGCTTCCAACGTGGGGTAGTATCACACACCTGATTCCCATCCAGACAAAGAACATTAATGAGTGACCAGTAAGTGCCAGAAACATTGCTCACCTAGGCTGCTTGACCAGAGGGTGATTGGCAGGAACGTTTGGCTCCCCCTCGACGACATCCAAACCTGCACCCCATATCCATTTCTCTTTCAGGGCTTTTGCAAGGGCATGAGAATCCACAAGCGTTCCTCGCGCAGTGTTCACCAGAACACTGGTCTTCTTCATCTTCTTCAGGAACTCTTCGTTCACCAGGTGCCGCGTCGATGGCCCTCCAGGAGCCAAGACGAACAGCACATCGCTTTCGCAGGCAAGCTGGTCCATGTCTACGCGTCGAAGGGAGTTGATTCTGTACTGCTTGGCCAGATCTTCGTCGCGGGAAGGGGTTAATGGAGATGTGGGATTCGAGGTGTAGATGCAATCCGTAATTCCAAAGGGTATCAACCGGGCGAGAGTTGCTTGAGAAATTCTACCAAAGCCCAGGAAACCAACAGTACGCTTCAGTGACATATCTGTTGTGCTTAGCTGGGGACCACATAGCCCGAATGGGGCCCAATTCACGGTTGGCCACTAGTAAGAAGAACATTTCAACCAATGTTAGGAGGTTCGTGAGGTAATCCTTGGGCGGATGGAAGGTACCTTGTTGTCCTTTACTATCGACATGACTTCGCCGATATTTCTGCTGGCCATAAGAGCAAGCATCACCGACAGATCCGCAACTGGCAATGATATAGGTGCCAATGGACTGAGCGCGCGAAGAAATTCATTTACCAGCTGCAGTCAGAACATCGGGAGTATATCCGATCTTGATCCCTCGCTGAGCGAGTTCAGGAAGATTTACATGTTCTGAAGCAGGTTAAATATCGGACGCTGGATCGACAAGTGTGTTCACTGACCATAGCCGACCGACATTGTCGATACGACACGCAAATTAGGGCCAGCTGTGTAAATTGAATGATCTGCAGCAACAAGGATCCTATTAACTCACCTGTATCTAGAAATTCTTTGTCTATCTAAATGGCGCATCTCAAGCAGCCGATTTCATGAACGATCAGGATTATGAATACCTTTTCCGTTAACATGAGGAGGACACCGACTGCTCCAGGAATGTTCTGGAGTAGCCATTCACGAGTAACAACATTGTCCTCCGGCCAGACCACTACCTGATGTCAACTCAACGTAGAACGCGAAACTCTTCTACAAACTGGTTCTCTCTCACATCAAGGTCGCGTCTGGCTTGCAGAATTGGCATTACATCCGGGCCGAGGTTCCTGGTCACCACAACCTTAGGTTTAACGCTGCAGAGTGCGAGATAATTAGAAAAATCGATCCCTTTTGACCATCTCGAAGGCTGTATTCACCTTGCAGAGGACATGAGGGTCAAAATTGAGAAAAAGTCAACGTAGTAGATAGAGAGGGCCCGACGG
>JAFLHD010008901.1:0-35285 GCA_018856295.1 Blastosporella zonata | reverse complement strand
ACAGCAACAGCAACAGCAACAGCAACAGCAGTTCCAGCGCCCCCAGCAGCCACAATCGCACTCGGGTTTCAACTCTTCCGTTCCCAGCATATCTATCGAGTCCCCAGCCCCCGTGGGGGGTAGGGACCGCCGTGCCAACATCGAGCGGATGGAGAGCGAGAGTGACCACGAACGTGAGCATGAGCATATAGTACACTCGCCTGTCCCTGTCCCTTTGATCAATATCCATCCCGAGGGCGAAGAGGACGATGATGAAGAAGATCAAGGACCTCCCATAATCAACATCCAGGAAGTTCCGCAGATCAACGTCCAGGAGACACCGCAGATCAACGTCCAATACGTGCCGCCGCAAATCAACGTGAACGGAGCTGGGAAGGTCCCGAAGGCGAAGGTATACGAGGTACCTGGTGTCAGTGTCTCTGGGCCTGGAGGAGGACGGGGTCCGATGCACAGGGAGGGCTCGAGTTCAAATTCACAGATTGGCCCACGTCGTGGAGGGCTGACGTGCGGTGGGTGTGGAGAGGGCATCATGGGGCGCATTGTTAATGCAATGGGGCAACGCTGGCATCCGGGATGCTTCAGTTGTGCCGTATGTAATGAACTTCTCGAACACGTCAGCTCATACGAATGGGAGGGGAGAGCGTATTGTCATCTGGACTACCACGAGGTTGGTTCCTCTCGATCTTGCTTTTTTTTTGAGGGCCCTTATTGACTTTGAGATCATTACTCATGTAGAACTTTGCTCCAAAGTGCTACTCCTGCAAGACACCGATCTATGAGGAGCGATTTATCAGTCTGGATGACCCCGCTCTTGGAAAGCGTGCTTACCACGAGCAACATTTCTTCTGCGCCGAATGTGGAGACCCCTTCCTTGCACCTTCTATCGGCGAGCAGTCATCTCGAACTGGTGCGTTCATCGCCGTACTCTTCATTTCTGAGAGCCTGAATTAATCGGCTGTATTGTAGGCGAGCTGACAGTGAGTGGGGATGGAGAATTCGCGTCAGACGATGTTGGATTTACGGTGTACCGTGGACACCCCTACTGTGAGGCATGTCATGTGCGTCTGCGACTTCCGAAGTGCAAGCGATGCAAACGAAGCATTCGCGATGGCGACCAAGCGGTTGAAGCACTTGGAGGGAAGTGGTGCTGGTCGTGTTTCGTCTGCAAGGTGCGTGTCTCCCCTCCGTTTGGGCAGCTGAATCTGAAACTGGGGTGTCTATCTATAGGGATGTGAGCGGCCATTTGACGATCCGTCGTTCTTTGAAAGGGGGGGCGAACCCTATTGCGAGGGTTGCTTCAGTATCATATTGAGAAATGAGGTGTGATATTCATCCGCGTACCCTTGCTTAAACTCTTGGTTTTTGCTGTTAGTGTTCGTTTATGCTTTCGATATAAATTATTTCTCCCCAGCTGACATTGTAACCCACGCATATCTATGTTTCTCTCATAATCTATTTTGCTCTCCTGTAATGTTTTTGGAGCCCTGTGACGATCCTTTGGGCGTTGTGAACACAATAACTTGAGTAAACTCGTGTACCAGCCCTCGGACACTCTCTCGGGTCCACTTTTTGGAGCATCAGAAACGAGACTTTCAATCTCTTCTTGGTGCCTCCTAAACATGTTCCCTTTACTATCTGACGCCTGTCTGCTACTTCCTCCTGCTCCTACTAGGAATGCCTTATCGGCCCACTCCACCCGCCGTCCCACCGCTACGGGATTTTATCTATGTGACTTTAAACAAGTGGCCTGATGGTCTAGTAGTATGATTCCTTGTTAGGGCTTAGTCCAAATCGAGGAGGTCCTGGGTTCAATTCCCAGTTAGGCCACCGCTCCTTCAGGTTAGTACGCAGTTCCACACTAAACCGATAATCATCGGCTCAATTAATCAATCTTTAAATAACAGTTTTAAAGCCGTCACTTCGCTAGATTGCGCCCCCCCAGGGTCTAATCATACAGTCATGACTGCCGTCCAAGAACCCCTGCTCCACGATACTCAAAGCACGAGCAATGATGCTCACGAACCCCCAAAGCCAAAACGCACGCCGCTGCCCATGTTCCAACTATTTATAGTGCTTTTGATCCAGTTCGCTGAGCCTATCACTGCCACTGTCATTTATCCTTTCATCAACCAATTTGTGCGCGACACAGGTGTTATCGAGGGGGACGAGCGCAAGACGGGGTATTATGCCGGTGCCATTGCGAGTCGAGTTCTTTCCCTTGACCGAGCGAATTTGGTTGACCGGATCGTGTCCTTACCATAGGAATCGGCGTTCTTCATCGCAGAGGCACTGACCGTCTTCTATTGGGGTCGTGCGTCAGACTACGTTGGCCGGAGACCCGTGTTGTTATTGGGACCTATTGGGCTCACGTTGGGCATGCTAAGCTTCGGGTTGTCGAGTAAGTATTGGACTTTGGTCATGTCTAGATGCATGCAGGGCGTGTTCAATGGGAATATCGGCAAGTTTGTCGCGTTTTTGCGCGTCCAATACGTGCCTAATGTGTTTTTGGCGGTATCTTAGGCGTAACCAAGACCGTTCTCGGAGAAGTGCGTCGTTTTTCTTGAGAACTTACTTAGTACGCTTTTCTCAGGTACACCCCTAGCTCACGGATTCTACCAACATGGCGGACGCTTTCGCGTTGATACCGCTCACATGGTCTATTGGATCCACCATTGGGTACGATCTATTGCAGATGTTGGACGCGCGCTCATTTTTTATAAAAAGGCCTATGATGGGTGGAGTGCTATCCCAGCCCGCAAAAACATGGCCAGACTTGTTCGGAAGATTCGCCTTCTTCCACCGATACCCGTACTTTCTGCCTTGCGCTGTAGCTGCTTTCATTGCCTTCCTTCCCTCGGTGTTCGCCTTTGCAGCGCTGAAAGAAGTAGGTATCTTCATACCCACTACGCGGACTATCGCTTATGAAGAAACCCATAGACACTCCCTTCGGCTGTTATTCGAGAAAAAAAGAGAAGAGCGGCAGCTGATCAATGTGTGCCCTCAAACTCTACGACTGGCCTGCTCACCGGGCACAACGACCAGGGATACTCGGCCACCGAAGCTGGCCATCGCGAGGATGATTCCGAGGACCTGGCGCCGCCACCGTTACGGGCGCTCTTCATCCCGCGAGTCATGTTGACCCTCCTCGTTTACGCATTCCTAGCTTTCTCTGAAATGTCAACGCAAGTCCTACTACCCCTCGTTTACTCGACCTCTATCTCCCTCGGCGGACTCGAATTTGAACCCTACCGCATCGGCGCGATCATGGGCACCTGGGGATTGATCAACGCGACTTTCCAGATGACCTACCTCGGATCGCTCCTCAACAAGTTCGGCCGGCGCAAAATTCAGATATTTGCTCATTTCAGCTTCTGCGTTGTGCTCGCATTATATCCCCTCCTCAGCTACTTTGCACGCAGAGCTGGAGGGGTAGACGGATTCGTATGGACAATTATCGCCGTTCAATTGACTTTTGCTGTATCTAACAGTGCCGGCTATGGTATGTGACATGATGGCTATACCTTTGAGCATGTTAATGATCGTGGACGATGGTGCAGCGTCAATATTCATGTTACTGGCGGATAGCGCCCCCAGTCGTGCCTCCCTGGGGACTGTCAATGGTATGGCGCAAGCCATTGGTAGCGTCACGAGAGGTCTCGCGCCCACGGTGGCATCCTCGCTATTCTCCGTGTCTCTGGAAAAACAACTTGCCGCTGGTAATATGGTGTTCATGATTCTCTTTGTAATCAGTGCCATCGGCCTTCGTCTGACATTCCTCCTGCCAAATAACGGCTCTCATTAGGACGGGAAGGACATACTTATTAGGACCATACTATTGGGGAGGGACACAGTGAGAACGGCACATTTCTAGACTACTATGCCAGACAAACTTTCCTCTGACCAGAGGATGATTTCTGGTGTGCGTAACTTAGGTATGACCAATAAAGCTGTAACTAGCACTGTACAAGACTAAACTGAGAGTTTTTTCTGACCGCACCTGGTAAACTCGTCCTATCCTCGATCACAAGCTCAAGTTGCTCCACGGAGAAATGCTCGATCAAAGATTGTAAGATTCTAACTTCACAAATGATGGTATGAAGTATGATTATGGAGGATCCGGTTTCGCTCTGGGCCTCGACCATAATGTTACCCAGGTGCTCATTAGAGGATCACGCCTTCTTGACGAAAGTTCATCTCGGATGGGACAAAGTAAGTAAGCAAGCCTGTCAAGAAGACTTACTGTGGCTTTACAACCCACGGTTCACAGCAAATGCGATGGGTGACGCCATGAACGACTACTACATGTTGGTCATTGACTCCAAGCTCTTTGGGGACCAACTCTGGGCGGCCTTTGCTCGCGCCGTTTCTCTCGCGGGCCGCCTCGAAATCAGGTGTACGGTTTCGCCAGGAGTTGTTTAAAAATGTAGTGGATATTGTGAAGAAGGCGGTGGGGACAAGGAAACTCAGCCAGTATCTCGTATCTGCAGATCAAAAAAATGAGTGGAAGAAACGTGAAGTACCCATTGGCCTCTTTGAGACCCCGAAAGGATGCCTGAGGAGGAGGTGCCAATAACGGGGGTTCAGGACTCCTTCGCGTTTGCGGAATACAATAGGTAATATAGCTTTAAGGAATACCAACCAATGCCCTCCGGCTGATACAAGTTTCTTATACAACAACACCTCGATTGCTAGCTGCTACATTCGCACGTGCAATCGAGAACCTAATCTTCAAGGAAGAAGTAGTTGCCAGCGGCTGGAAGAAGTAATCATCAGTTTTGAATAACATTAATTAGGTGTGTCATCCTACATTTCTGCTCCCGATCCTTGACACTGTTCATCTTGTTGACTCTCGGCCGGAAGTTGGTGGGATCGCGCCTGAAGGTGATTTCGAGGGAGGCCAGGAACCTGTTCATTCCAGAGAGTAAGGTCTGGGGGCTGAGGAAGACATAAGTGTTAAGTAGCTGGAAATATGTTCCAGATAAGTGGGACGACATACGGTGTTGCGGTTGCGGCAATGGCGGGTTGACCCTCGAAGACGATGACACGATCAGCAAGGTATGTTGCCATGATGAAATCGTGCTCAATGACGAAGGCAGTCTTCTTCGCATGAAGAATGAATCTGTGAGATATTGTGAGCAATGCCACTGCAAAAGATAGTATATATCGTACCGCTTGATAACCTTGCTGGCGATGATACGCTGCTCTGAGTCGAGGAAAGAGGAAGGCTCGTCGAGAAGGTACACGGCAACGTTGGGTTTTCCTGGGGCCCAATGAGTTACTCACAAATGGTACATTATCAAGTAAACATACCTAGCGCAAGGACGATGGCAACACGCTGCAACTCTCCTCCGGACAATGTCTTGACTTCCTGGTCAATAATGTTTTCCAAGTTCATGGGCTTCAGGACATCGGTTTGGAACTGGGGATGCATGAATGCAGCCTTGATCTGCTTGAGCAGCAGCATGCGGACGGTACCCGGGAACTTCGGCGAGATAGTCTGGGGCTTCAGTGACACCGAGAGCGTCTGCTTGTCTGTCTCCACATCGGGTGTGTCGCCAGCAAGGAGCCGCACGAAGGTGGTCTTTCCAGTGCCGTTTTCGCCCAACATGACGATGATCTCGGAGTCCGTGAAGCTGCCCGCCTCAACGGTAAGCTTGAATCCGCCAAGTGTCTTGGTCATGGCGGGGTAGGTGTAGTGTCGTGTCTTATCGATGATGACATCTTCGGCGGTCTCCACCATCTTGAAAGAGAGCGACTCCTCACGGAATCGAAGATTTTCCGTGGGGATAAAGCCGTCCAAGAAGATGTTGATACCTGATGAGCAATAGGTATGCAGGCAGATGCGAGTTAAAATCGGAACGCACCTTCCCTAACAGAGTAGGGCATGGTCACAACACCGTACATCGATGGTTTCCCGTAAAGGCAACAAATGAAGTCAGAAAGATAGTCGAGAACTGACAAATCGTGCTCGACGGCGATGATGTATCGGCTGGGAGTGAGGAGGGATCGGATAACTTCGGCGGCCCTCAACCGCTGTTTGATATCGAGATAACTGGACGGCTCGTCGAACATGTAGCTAGGAAATATTTAGCCAGAGGATGCAGATTATAATTAACACAACGTACACATCCGCGTTTTGTATGCATGACATGGCAATGGCGAACCGTTGGAGCTCTCCACCAGACAACTGGTTAACCTCTCGCTCTAGGACGTTATTCAACTCTAGGACGTCGCACATCTCCTGCTTGTTATCACGCTCGAGCTTTGAGTCGAGCATCTGAGAGACCGTCATCTTGCCCTTGATTGCGCGTGGGATATGGTCGACATACTGGGGTTTGATGAGAGCCTTCAGATTGTCTTCCAGCACTTTTGTGAAGTAGTTTTGCAGCTCGGAGCCGCGGAAGTATTTGAGAATTTCCTGCCAGTCTGGTGGGTCCTGCAGGGGCGTGCGTGAGCCTTGGTTAGCGAGTGGCAAATAAAACGTACGTCATAGCGACCAAGATTTGGCTTCTGTTTGCCTGCTAGGATCTTTAGAGCGGTACTTTTTCCGATACCGTTAGTTCCCACAAGACCGAGAACTTGGCCCGGCCGCGGTGTAGGAAGACGATGTAGTTTGAAGGAATTGGCGGTGTACCGATGCGTGACTTGGGATTCCAGATTTGTTGGTAAGTTGATGATAGCGATGGCCTCGAAGGGACACCTGATTTTTAAGATGAGTTTTTTCATGTAGGATGTGATTTGTATTGCTCACTTCTTCACACAGATACCACAACCGATGCAAAGGAATTCGGAGATAAATGATATCTTGTCTGTCGATTTGACCTCGATACACATTTTACCTGAAAGATCCAAGATCAGTATTCAGAAATTCTACATTCTAGTAAAACAACGCACCCATTTTGACAACAGGGCATGACTGAGCTCGCGATTAGTTCAGATATCACTTGAGCGGATCTATAGTCTTACCTTCTTGCATTCCTGCGCACATCGCTTCGGTTTACACCTATTCGCGTCTACAATGGCTATACGAGTAATCTTGTCCGCCATTGTGCTTCAACCGGGCACAGGGTATGATAGATATGGTTACTAGCCAATACAGCCAAAAAAGTTTCATCCAACTGGCACAATTCCTCAGTGCAATGGGCAAGAAAGGTACAAGTGGTGACAGCAAGAAAGCCCCAGAGAAGAAGGGGAAAGGGGCAGAAGATTCGGGTAGCGGGGATAAAGCAAAGGTGCTCCTACAGTCTATTAGGATGTCACTGTCGCAATTGACATTATAACGGAAAGGGAAAAGGTGGTTTGAAAGCTGCGACCGCCGTGAATGTTCGCCACATTCTCTGCGAGAAACATTCAAAGGCCACAGAGGCACTGCAGAAGATACAAGTTTAGTTCCTCCCATGATTCGACAACATCGACTGACGCTTGTCTGTGCAGGAGGGCCAATCATTTAACAAAGTTGCGCAAGAATACTCGGAAGACAAGGCAAAAGGTGAGCCACATCTTTTTCGTAGTGGTTGCAGCAAGGTTCATCCTAGACACTCGTGCAGCTGGGGGAAGCTTGGGATGGATGGTGAGAGGGAGCATGGTGGGTGCCTTCCAAGATGCCGCATTTGCTCTTACTCCGTCGACGGTCGACAAACCTCTCGTATCTTCACTTGTCAAGACTAACTTTGGCTATCATATAATCATGGTAGAAGGTCGTCGATGATCGCTCTCAATTTTCCTTTCGACAATACACATACCCAATGTTCATCGATGATTCGATCATCATCACTTGAAACCTCCGTGCATTAGGGTGAAATTGGTAGTACTGATTTACACATGAGAAAGAACGTATACAGTGGACGCGTGGCTCATTAAAGTTTAAAAAGTAATTGCAGTGTCTAATACGATATGCGATGAAAAAGAAAGGAAAATGGAGCAGAATAATGAATGGTTGTGTTATGACGCTTGGGAATAAGGATATGGAGGTTGTCCCGGCGGATACGGAGTGTCCCTTGAGTGTATCGGCATAGGCATGCGATGATTAGGGTCCGGAACGGTGTAGGGCACCTGAGAAGGATCGTACGGGGGGAAATGGGGATAGTGGGGGTAGGCGCACGGTATGGGCGGCGCATATGTCGGATGGGGAGGGTAATAAGGAGTTGGACGGCTATTCATGGGGTAGTAGCTTCGAACGTGACTGGGCGGTGTGGGTTGGCGAGAGCCAGAATGTGGCCATGTTGCAGGCGTCGTGGAGTCCGAATCATATGCAGATAGTCTGGCCGGTGCCCCATTCATGTGAAGGGAATCTGGGGCGAGAGATACTATGGGCTGGTCATGGGATTCGGCAGCAGGTGTTGCAGCAGTACTAGGCGTAGGCACTTCTTGCATCGCATCCGGTGTTGGCGAGCGCTTTGGTGCACTTGCGGCGACGGCCTCAAGACCAAGTTCATCACAGTTGGTCTTGTAGTAATTGCTAACTTGTACGGTCGTCTTGTTTGGCATGGATGCTGCGATACGCTTAAAGTCGTCACCGTGTTGGGCGAGAAGGGTCAGAAAAAGACCTGATAAAGCGCTCAACGGAGAGAACACAAGTGAGGCCAAATCACAAACTTTTGTCCTCGTCGGACCACTGGGCCAGGCTCGTTCCAGGCTTGCGACGACTTACTGACTCCGAGAGCTCAACAGCCTTAGCATCAGATGTCGGGGGCTCGTCTACGACGGTTGCTGCTGATTTGATCACTCTGCGCCCACCTCGCTTCGCCCGTTTTGCTGGGCGCTCAGAAACCTCCTCCTACAACTCAGAAATCAGTTACTTATTCGGTGCTAGAAGGGCATAAACCTACAGTCGGCTCTTCTTCGGCGTCGTCCAAGCTGACCGACACAGTACGGCTAAGGGGTGCCCCAGCACTGCGACGGCCACCCCGCCGCCGCGTCTCGGGCTCTGGTGTCGGTGTAGCAGAAGCAGAAGGCGTCAACTCCAACTGATTTCGGCGACGAGAAGTAGGCGCTTTTTTGGGCTCCTTGGGCTCAGGCGGAGGCATCGGTTTCCTACCTCGGCTTAGCCGTCCTGTCGACCTGGGCGAACCATTCTCGCCATGAACCTCAGCGTCGTGTTGCCTGATGTCGGCAAGCAGACCATTGCCCTTCTTCTTCCCAGTGCGACCGCGCTTGCGTTTGTTGGGTGCATATTGTGAAATAACCTTGCGGAAGTCGATGAGCTTCTTCTTGTGCAGGTAATAATAGTCAACGCATTGCGCCGCAGTCTTGTTCGGAAGGTGCTCGGCGATCATGCCGAATTGCTTGGGGTGTGCGGCAAATTTGTCCAGGAAGATCTCCTTCTCCGATTCCGTCCAGTCGTCAATGCCGGTGTGCGGTCTGTAGTATTCGTGGGGATTTTCAACGAGATGGTTGGTGTCGTCATAGATGCAGTCAATACCCCCACGGGTGACCGATATCATATCGGGTATAGTCGCGAGATTGCGGAGGGATAGGTGGTTGGGGTCCGTCGCATCATCATTTCCGAGACTAGCGATGATCTGCTCCATTTCGAGGTCTGAACGCACAGCGTCACCAAGGATGGCCGTGGAGCGACGTGTTGTCCGGCCAGCGGGCTGCACGATTTCAGGCTCTGGAGCAGCAGGTTTGTTCTGATCATCGAGGACGGCACAGTGAGCAAGCCATCGCTCGTGCAGGGAGAAATATTCTTGCTTAAGGCGCTGGACCTTTTGTGTCAAAGCATTTTGGCGTTCCTTGAATCGTTCCACTAGAGAGCCCTTGATCTGTTGAAACTGCTCCAACCTCTCTTCATGACGCGGGCCTTCGAGGATCTCCTTAATAAGGTTTTCAGGAGTACTGGAAGGCTGCTCTTGGCGGAACAGAGCCACTTGTGCTTGATTGGTCTTTAGAACAGGCTCAATGCGCTCTTCTCGAGTTTGCCGATCACAGAGCAATCTTGTCATTACGACGACACGGAGTGCATCTCTGAGTGACTTGGCCTCCGTTGGGAGACTTTCCTGAAGAGCTGGCGAGTCTAGCAAAGGTCGAGGAGTTGGAAGGGGAGTCGGAAGTGAAACGATATTGGTATCTGTTCGGCGAGATTCGACGACCACCACGGGCACATGCTGCGAGGAGTCTGTCAACGTCGGGATGGGAGTCGATGACGCGTTAGAGACGAGAAGTACGATTGGTGCAATCGGTGATGATAACATCGAGCGCTGATCGCCATCAGTGTTGCTGCGGTCGTCTCGGCCTTTGGACTTGACGGCAGTTGTGGGAAGCTCGGTGGCAGGTACAGTTACCTTCACGGAAGCATTGACCTTTGACTGCGTCTGAGGCATTGAGAAATCTGGGCGACAATAAGGAAGGGTCGAGTTATAGACTATGCAATATCACGCACCGTTGTCGAGCAATGAGGAGGAAATTGGCTGCACTGTTGCTTGCTGCCCGGGGGCGGACAGAGGCTGCACCGTTTTCGCCTCAACTTTGCGTGAAAGCGGCTCATCTGAAGATTGCTCGCCCATCGTCTTCACACTGGGCCCCACTGGGTGCGTGATATTAGGATTCGTTACTGCAGGAATAGTGGTAGGTACAGGAGGAGCCATTTCGACGTCAGTAGACTTGACCACTGGCTTGACATCATATTTAATATCCTTGCCGTTGGCTACTGGTACCGGCGCAGAGTTCTTGCCATCAACTGAGGCCACCGTCAGAGGATGAGGAGAACTGTCAGAAGCCCGCGTTGAAGCAATAGAGGAACGAGAATCTGATCTGGTCCAAGAGCTCTTCTGAAGTGGCTGGGCAGGTGGTAGGGATTTGCTAGAGGTTACGACCTTTACACTGGATACCTTGTCAGAGACAGAAGCTGGCCGATCCCAGCTGTACTTGACATTATTAGAAGTATCTTTCTTTGGACTAGAGACTGAGCTTCCACCAGCAGTAGTTGGGAGTCTGTGTACTAAAGGACGGCCACGACTGAGAGAACGACTTTTAGAACGATCACGACTCTGGGAGCGGCGACCACGACTCAGAGACCGACTGATAGAACGGCTCGAGGAACGAGGGCTACGGCTATGTGAACGCCGTTCTTGAGCGTATCCCTGGGGGTAAGACGACCGACGCGGAGAGCCTGAGCTGATGATAGACGCTGTTCCAGAAGCTCTCCGACTATGATCAGCGTATCGACTAGAGTCGGCCTTGGCCTGAGGGCTTGCATTCGATGGACGCCTACTTCTTTCAGGCCAGTTCGGTCCTGGCCGATAAGAGTGGCCCCTCGTGTGTGTTTCGCGGTAAGAGGATGAACGATAGCTGTCACCCGAGGGGTGACCACTGAAGGTATTGGGGTAATACGAATTAGGAGTCCGAGGTTGAAGCGGCTCGCCGATATGTCTTTTACACGATGAGATTTGACATATGTCATCGGAAATTATATGAGATAACATACCTGTCTGTACGAGAGGGGTGATCTACGTGTGTTTGTTTCCACGAGTCAGAGGGTTCAAACATCCTTGTAGCAATCATGGGGTCTCGTCGAGCTTTCGACGCCGGAGAAATAGAGACCATCACAGTATCCTCCCAAGGCGCTGGGACACTTCCCCATGGTTCAGATGATTCCCATGTATCTAATGGCCGAGTGTAGCGAGAGTAATGATCCGGGCTTGGTGAGCGGCTGTAATATGGATCATCATCTTCAGGTCGATAACTGTTGGACTTGTAGCTGTCTTCCTGAGCGTAGTATCCCTCATAAGACGAATATCGTCGACCAGGCGATTCTGGGCGTCGATCGTAGTAAGCGTCTCGCTGTAAACGAAAGAATTATTGACAAGCGATGAAAGCATATATAGTACTCACATCGACCCAAGATGAGCTTGATCCAGAGGGCTTCCAGGAGTCACCATGCCCATAGGATGCAGATGGATGCAGCCCGTCGTATCCTCCGGATGACATCCAGAGGAAATGGCAAGTGAAAAACTGGACTTGAAATAACCAGATAATAAGATTAGTATTTATGCGTCCAGATTCCGTGAATTATAGCTCTTTCAAAGGCTGTAGGACGTATTGGAGTTTCGAGGAAGGGGTTGAAGAGGAGTCGGAGAGACTGGCAAGGGGGGAACTTGGAAGCAGCCACAGCTCAAATTTGCATCTGTTAGGTTATCCATTCCCTGGAGCAGCCGCACGTGATATACCGAGGCAAGTAATATTCCAACTCGAATATTCACGTTTTAAAGCTTTAGTATGAAGTGAAGTTGTAAAATACGAACCGCACCCACGTAAACATATGCGCCATAGAACACATGGATGGCGGTAGCTATGACTGGAAACTATATCACGAGTACAAATATAACACCTGAATATAGACCTAAAAGGTGTGCATTGCGTTGAGGTGACTCGTACCACTGGGTACCTGGTCCCTACTACCAACCTTTCCTACATATGGCAAATAAATAGTGTAAATAATGCGCCAGAATTTTCCGCTTTAGCGTGCCGTTGGCTCAGTCCCTTTCTATCTATCTTCGGTATCGGTACTTACAGATGTTAATCAGATGAGAATTGAGTGTACTAAAGAGTACCTAGGTGTGCTGTTGGTACGACGGCAGGCAGTTGTGGCTGAGAAAACCACACTCCAGAGCCTGTTCAGGACAGAAGCTGTCACAGTCACGCTATGGCTACAGACTCTCCTTCCGTTCACGATCCTTCAAAACTCTTCTTCCAGACCGACTACGTTCGACGATCTATAATAACAGCTTATTGGGTTATTATCATATTAGCTTTGCCCCTATGGTGGCGCACGACAAGCATTGAACGACTTTCGTTGCCTTCTTCCCATGTCGTCGAACAAGCGCGGCACAACCTGCACATTCCGGTTAGAATTGGGCTAGAAACTGGTTCAGATCCTGCACACCTGCAAAAGTCTATTGATGCTCTCATTCAAGAAGCGCCCGAACTCTGGGAAGGGTTGACCATTGAAATACACGAAGCAGAAATGCGTGCGTCAATCAAACCAGCGACGGAGTGTCTTCTTCTAACAGAAGCCTAGACGATACTGATAGTCGAGGAAGCCGCAGTTCCCAGTTCTGGTCCCATCCTGGCGTCGATGGGTCATACACTGTTCGAAACAGTGAAGACCTTGTGGTCGATGGCAGACATCTGGCTTTTCCAACTGTGAGTCACGAGCGAGTCGACGCGTCCACGGTCTTCTTATGAGTAATAAAGGCTTCCATGTCCTCTCTGGCGGATACACTCGGTGCTCTGATTGCGCCTTCAATTTCTAGCCACAGAGTCGCCCAATACTCACCCCGATACCGTCTGTCATTCACCCTTCTCAACGAAGACGCAGCGGCTGGTGGCTCTTTTCTTGACTGGGACATATCAAATGTTATATACCGTGAGCCATTATGGTTCAGATAAAAGAATATACGTGCCTGACAAAATACAGGACATATTCAGCCTGTCCTTATCCAACTGAACGCACTGCACAATTTTACTATTGAGAGCCAGGTCCAACTCCATGCTCCGCTGGCCTTTACTCCCCGCTCCTTGGAACATGGTTTTGGCATCGATCCAGAGGACCTTACTGTTTTCGTCAACTCGGCGGAATGGACCTTGTGTTCGTGCCTCTTCCTACTTCATGTCGCCTTACATTGACAACATAACCAGCTTCAAGTGCTTCGAACGATCCTGTCCTGCATTTCGTTATATTCGTTCCCTCCGCAGTACGGCGACCTCTCCACATTCTCGACCACAAGGGTACAGCTTTCATCTTTCTTTATCAACATTTATATGCAACTGACTGCTGCTTCAGGTGCACCATCCCTTTCGACCTCTTTCCTTCTTCCCCAGTGGGGTGGCATTGTCATTTTCAACCCCGAAGGATCGACACAGGAATCAAAGCTGGCATCGCCAAATCTCGACGCCATCTTTTCCGCTTTCTCCGAACACCTTCTCTCTCTGCTTGGCGTTCCCAGACTGCCTCCAAACCTAGTCAAACCCTCAAGATGGCTCACAGACTGGCAACTTGATGCCCTTCTTCGCTACCGTACGCTTAGTAACTCACAAGGATCCCAAAACACTCTACGGAGTATAGTGAGCCTTGTAGATCAAATTGAGAACATGCCTGTGGGGCACGATGTCAGAGGTGATGTCCAGGGAGCTTTGGTAGCCCTCGAAGAGGTTTGTTCCACGCCACTTTGAGAACATAATTAATCTTATCTGCTTTGCAGATGTTCGAAGCGCCCAAGGCTTCGCTAGTGGACAAGTTCCGCCTGTCCGCCCGTGCCTTTACACTATCCTCACGAGCATTCTTCAACCCAGGAATGCTGGCCCTGCTCTATTTTCCTGCGGAACACAAATACGCCGTGTATACCCCGATGTTTGCGAGCGCCGTCATCCCGCTGGTCGTCGCCGCTCTAAAAGAATTTGCATCCTGGCGGCGAGAAAGGAGGGCAAAGGCATCAGCATTAGGTTCAGAAGAAAAGGAATTGGATGCCGTCGCTCCTGGGCAGACAATCTAGGCAGTGTAGGAAGCGCTACCCTATTTGTATATATATTGACAAAATTGCTAGTCCAGTTGCATACCAATCGGAGTTGCCTGCTCTGCTCATTTGGCTCTGCTTGGGTGACAACCCCTATCGCGGGGCAGACATGAACATGTGTTCCAAGCTCATTCACCGGCTCTGAGTTGACTATTCGGCGCCTGTCATCGCGTAAGTATAGACTAAGACTTTCGGCGGTCCTTATGAGGTTTAAGCTCAGAAGCGTCTTGCTACATCATGTACTTAGGACTGAATAGTGGCCTCAAATCCGACGATCTGACTTGGGTATTGGCTCACAAACGTCAGTTCACCCATTCAGTCACTGATGGAGCGATGATAAATATGTAAGTACTTAATTTTGTCTGAGGCATTTCAGCGGAGTTCAGCGGCCACCGACCAAACGGAGATTGTCACTACTAAAAATGCCTCGCCGCCTCCGACCCCAAGTTGGCCCTTCTGACCTTGGTTTCAACCTCTTCCAGGCCTAGACTTAGTCCTCTGATACTCGCTCCCTGCTCGCTCTTGAGCTCGGCCGAGACGCAGTGTCATTTACAGTTCACATGGTGAATGGTTCCAACTTCGATAAATTTTCGATCAGACTATGCTATTTTATGGCTTCCTGAGCAGATCAAACGTTGATTGCTCCCCGATGTAGGCGTTTGCTCTTGCCCTTTGTTTATAGGCTCTTCATGCACTCATACATGCCATAAAGTCGACCCTCGTTCGCCTGAACTGCTCACCCCCAGCCCACAATGTTTGGGACCCCGCTCAAGCTTTGTCTTTTCGCCCTCGAGCTTTTTACCGTTGCCAATGCAGTAACGATTGGTCCTGTGGGCACCCTTGAAATCGTCAACTTGGAAATCGATCCCGACGACTATCCCCGCCCGTTAGTCTGCATGACTGCTCAACATGGAGGTTGGACTAAACAATTTGCAGAGCTGTTCTCGCAGGAGGCACTTTTCCTGGTCCTGCTATCGTTGGCAAGAAGGTGTGAACGACTTGCCATTGCACTAACCATACAACTGATGTATGCAGGGAGACCGCTTCATAATCAATGTAACCAACTCTTTGACGGACGAGAGAATGCTCCGATCTACGAGTATCGTGAGTTGTTTTATCTTTTGTTGTATGTCGATACAGGCTACTAACCCACTGTCATCTGTATAGCACTGGCATGGTATCTTCCAGAACGGAACCAACTATGCGGACGGACCTGCTATGGTCACTCAATGCCCGATCCTTCCCAACAATTCCTTTGTCTATGACTTCAACGTTTACGACCAGGCGGGTACCTTCTGGTACCACTCCCATTACTGTAGGGTTGATGTATTGCTTCCGAATTCTGGGCTGACGTATTGATAGCTACACAATACTGTGATGGGCTTCGTGGTGCGATCGTTATTTACGATCCTGAAGATCCATACCTTCACGACTATGATGTTGATGACGGCGAGTCTCTAAATTTTACAAGAGCCTTGTCGGCTTATTCTTATTATTGACGGTATCTAGAGTCTACCATCATTACTCTGGCTGACTGGTGGGCTGGTTTAATCCATAAAACTGTTACCGTCTAATAATAATATATTTTTTAGGATCCACGTTGCCTCTCCCACACCCTTCGGTTCTTCTCATTCCTTGTCCACGCTTATCAATGGTCTCGGACGTACACTTCAAAGTGAAGTTACCTTGAATACGCTGACCCCGCTGGCTGTGATCAATGTCGACGCTAGAAAGAGATACCGCTTCCGCCTCGTTGGCATATCCTGTGATGCCCCCTTCAATTTTACGATCCACGATCATACTATGACCATTATCGAAGCCGACGGTGAAAACACGGAACGCCTTGTTGTCGATTCTCTCTATGTCTATGCTGGGCAACGCTACTCTGTCATTGTTACAGCTGATCAACCCGTCAATAACTACTGGATTCGTGCCGATCCTATGCCGACTCGAGGTACTGCCGGCTTTGACAACGGACGCAATTCCGCTATCTTGCGCTACACTGGAGCCAAAGACGAGGAGCCAACCACCAATGGTATATCGACACGCCCCCTTAATGAGGATGATCTCCGTGCCCTTCAGAAGCAGCCACTTATAGGCCAACCAGAGGTCGGCGGGGCGGACATTGTCATTCCGATCGTACAAACTTGGCACGAAGAAAAGCAGGTTTTCGATGTCAATGGAGTCACCTACGAGTCACCTAGTGTTCCTGTTCTTCTCCAAATTCTGAGCCACAAGTTTGATGCGCATGACTTGATGCCGAATGGTAGTGTGTATACGTTGAAGCCCAATTCTACAGTCGAGTTACAGATCCACGGCGTCGATAGAGGTGGACCTGTTAGTATACATACCATTTGATTTCACACTCAATGAACTGACATTTCCCCGTTGCCCAGCATCCATGGCATTTACATGGTGTACGATTCAGTATAGCATGCTTCGACTTTCGCTGACCCTGCATGCAGCACGCCTTCTGGGTTATTAAAAACGCTCTCAGCGACGAGTATAACTGGGTCGATCCTCCCCGTCGGGATACCATCCCAACTGGATTTTTTGGTAACGTTACAATCGTTCGCTTCTTCACGGACAATGCTGGTCCTTGGTTCCTCCATTGGTGAGTATAACTTGATAGGCCACTGATGATGGATCTAACACTTGATACTAGCCACATCGACTGGCACATTGAATTGTAAGCTCCCAATTCCAGAGGAACTTGTACATTGCTAATCGGGTGTTAGGGGCCTGGCAATAATCTTTGCGGAAGATCCTGAGGGCACAGCTGCACATAACAGGCCAATTCCTCGTAAGTAGCCCTCTACCATCCCATTTATTTAATTGGCATAATGACATGGACTTCAGCGGCGTTCAACGAACTTTGTCCGCTTTACAACAAGTTCAATCCCGACGAGGCGATTCTGAATATCACCGAAACCCATCCCATCAATTTCTGAGTGCTATGATTTCTCAAGTTTGAGTGTAGCACTGTAGCGAATGATCGTAGGGTTTCTGTTCATCGAGAGAATCCTTGTATAACGAAATTACGAATGGTTGTACTACTTGTGATTTGTACGTGTTGTTGCCACGTTGAGCTAGTCTGACGCGTCGGGTCGTTTACAACCATCCTATCCCATTTGCGTGGTGTTCGATGCATTTCGATAACACCCTGACTCCTCTAAATCAACTATAGACCATCACCCCCCCTCCGACTCGATGTGATCTCATCTTATCCGCTTTTGTCTTGACACCGACGGTGACCACTGACATACCACTGAAAAAAGAGAGGCGAGGTTGTTGGGCTTGTGTGTTTTTGCTACTAGGTTCTGGCCGTTCGTCATCCAAGAGCAGATACCTTGAGGATTTACTGAGTTGAAGTTGCAAAGCAAAGTGCAAGCAGCCTCTAGTCTTGATTCGTCAAGTGCCTCTTATTGCTTAGCTTTTGAAACCCAGAGTTGGGTCGTCGATGCTTAGCCGACCGGTTCTGTCAGCACCGTCCCTTGCCGGTCCCGTCGACGCCCGTCGCGCCGCGTGATCAAATGTGTTCTCTACGGAACCGCGACATCGGTGATAAAGCCACGGATAAATATCTAGCGATTATAAATATCTCGATGTGCTTATAAAACCCCTCTTGCTTTCGAATTGTAAAACCCCACCACCCACTTGATCAACAGCGAAAGTTACCCCCATGTCTTCCACCACTTCCCCTAAAATCGAGTACCGCCAGCTTGGAAAATCTGGTCTGAGAGTGTCCGTCCCGATCGTACGTTACCCAGCACTTCATCTTTGCATATTCAACTGAGATCTTAGCCTTAGATCGGTGCTATGAGCTTTGGCTCGGCCCAGTGGGGTGTAAGTGCATCGCAACTTGCTTTTGTAGGATCTGACCAAAGTCCATCATCTCGAAGGAATGGGTGATCGAAGAAGAAGCGGCAATCCAGGTCCTCCAGGCTGCTTGGGACATGGGGATCACCACCATCGACACCGCGAATGTCTACTCTAACGGCGAGTCGGAGCGCATCATTGGGAAATGGATCAAGCAGGTAATACTTATACCACATCATTCTAAATCACCCAATTAACTGTTTTACAGAACGACATCCCCCGTGAACGTTTAGTCATCGCAACCAAGTGTTTTGCCCTAGTTGGTCACGAAATCGGCTTGCGTACCTTCCTTTCCCCTGGCTTAAAGGACCAGCGCGACTATGTCAACCAGAGTGGCCTCTCCCGCGCCGCGATCTTCAACGCCGTGGACGCCTCCCTTCAACGCCTCAACCTCACCTACATTGACCTCCTCCAAATCCACCGCTTTGATCCCGACACCCCGATCGAGGAGACTATGAAGGCACTGCATGACCTCGTGGAGAGCGGGAAGGTCAGGTATATTGGTGCGAGCAGCATGCGCGCGTGGCAGTTTGCAATGATGAACGAGGTCGCGGAGAAGCGGGGTTGGACGAAGTTCGTCAGCATGCAGAGCGAGTATTCGCTGCTCTATCGCGAGGAGGTACGTACCCCTGCCATTTCGCCGATATCCCATCTAACCGGCACGACCCAGGAACGTGAAATGAACGCATATTGCAACTACAACGGGATCGGGCTTATCCCCTGGGCTCCCCTCGCATCGGGTTCTCTCGCCCGCCCTCTCGACGCCACCAGCGTCCGAAACGATGCTGCCAAGGGCACACCCTTCCACAAAGAGTTTTCTCCCGCAGACACGGCGATCATCACCCGCGTCGAGGAGCTCGCTAAGAAAATGGGTGTCAAGATGGGACAGGTGGCGCTTGCATGGTCTGCTACAAAAGTGTCCAGCCCTATCGTTGGCATCAGCTCAGTACAACGCCTCGTGGAGGCCGTGACCACGGGTATCACGCTTTCGGAGGAGGATATCAAGTATCTTGAGGAGCCGTCTGTGTTTTCGTTTTTCAAGCCACACCTAGTTCTGACGTTTTCCTAGGTACCAACCCAAGCCTGTTCGAGGACATGCTTAAGGTGCCGCGTTTAGATGAATCGCGCTTGGGTGGAAAGCTCACTCTTGCTTTCCATACGTTGATTATCTTGTATTCGTATGTTTGATTTCTGTTTGACCATTTTAAGCGTAATCTTGGACGATACGGAGAATTTAACGGGCAAGCTGCACCTCTCAAGTTCAAGTAATGCCTTTCTTTCGCCACCTTTATGCACAGTCCCCCTCCATCAAATAATTTGGAACAGTGATATGTGCGGCAAGTTGTCGATACCAAAACCACGCCAAAACGAGTAAACACCTGAATGCAGAGTCAATGTTACTATGTTACAATATTGATATCCACCTCCGCTATTGATGCATGTATTAAAAGGATGTCTCGATAGACCTAAATAATATTGAACTAAGTAATGATGCATGTAGAAGGGAGTAGGGTAGGATCAAAACCTCAGAGAGGAAAGCCTGCAATACACAACCTATAGCTGCAACAAACTATACATAAAGATAGTCATCCCGTCACGGTTGGTGGAGGTCGTCCATGCGAAACGCGTCGGATCCCGTAGCTGTGATATCATCAAAGTCACTCAGGTCATCATTAGAGTCAGGCTAGGTTTTGAAAACAGAGACGACGTTGGAGGCAGATCTCCTAACGCTGTCAGAGAATCTCGATCAGCCTTGACTCGTGTGTGAGCTTTTAGGTCTCCTTTCCCAAAAATTTGACCGCTTACCTTGATTCTCAGCTGTTTAATACAAGAACGGCCACTACGAGAGGGCAAGGGAACATGGCGCTGATTGAGGTGAGCAGGGCTGGTTTGTAATTCAAGGAGGATACTATAAGGTAGGAATAGGCTTCGTCAAAACAAGAAAGCGCAGATCCATCGACGACGTAGATATGTCCGTTCCATTTTGTTTGTGTCTGTACATCGTCTTATGCATGGCGATGAGG
This sequence comes from Blastosporella zonata, assembly GCA_018856295.1. Taxonomy (NCBI): domain Eukaryota; kingdom Fungi; phylum Basidiomycota; class Agaricomycetes; order Agaricales; family Lyophyllaceae; genus Blastosporella; species Blastosporella zonata. Next base: position 14,869 of record JAFLHD010008901.1, on the reverse strand, counting down.
AACACTGACCAAGAGCCACTAGCGCTCGAGTTCTGATTCCTCTGAAACTGCAGAGCAACGTCCACGGTGCACGATTGATATGCACAGCTGTAAAAGCCCCTGAAAAATGAGGTACGGGTGATCTAACCTGTGAGACTTTATCGTAGTAGTTCGAGAGGCGTAGCCAAATCCGGGATTCCTTCTGTGAATCTCCCAAGGGCAGTGATTACTGAAGTTCAACCCTCCGCAAGCAGTAAAAAATTCTTACGGTGAGATGGCTAGCTCCGGGTGTGTGTTGGGCTGTTAGGGCCAAACGAGGATTTTGAGAATAACGAGGCATCGGAGAGCGTATGGGCGAGAGGGGTGGGATGGATCATGAAGTTCACCAAGATTGTTGTATCGCGTGCATGACTCATAAGCGGCAATGTTACGTAGATCAAAATAGAGAAGTATCGGGTAGGGGGTGGCGGATATTAAGAGAATCTCATTTTGTCGGCAGCAGACACTGGTTTCCTACAGGAATCATGGTTACGAGAAGGCACGTGGTTGAAGCAAGGAGGTAGATGGCAAATTTCGATGATCAAAATAGATATCTGAATAGCACGCCGAGTAAATGGGGCGTGGTCAGTGGCCCAGTGGCGCAAATGAGTGCTGCGGAAGAAAGAAATGCCGATCAACAACTTCAGTCGGCGCAAATGAATCAAAAACATTTGATGGCACGAGTGGGAAGAGTACCACGGCCTATATTTGGCACATCGCAAAAAGCATGCCCACTAACCGGATTGAACGATTGACCTCACCATCGCCCGTCACAGGTGATCCTGTGACATTACGAGTGGCGCGCTCTACCACTGAGCTAAACGGGCTGTTGTTTAGCATATATCTACTGTAGGTATGGATGTTATGTTAGGAGGATGGTTTACTCTCAGGCTTTTCTTTGCAAGCTGACAGAAACCGTCTCATTGACTCTTCCTAGGGAACTACAAAGGAAGCACTTTTGACCCAACGGAATCCAGATTTCAGATACTAGTGGTATCGGAAGGACAGCTTGGGGGGCATCAGTCGTCGCTTTGAAACTTTACATGATATGATCCAATGACGAGGTTGTCGTCCAAGTGCCGAGTGTGAGAACCTTGAATTGGTCCTATGTATTGCATAAGTCCATGCATAGTGCTGACTCAATGCCATGGAGTAAAACGTGGGTAGGTTTTCGAGGGTCGCTTACATATCATCTTTGTGTCCTATGTCATTGTCAGTGAGGATGGGTCTCAAAATCAGCGTGTAATATCACCACGGGATATCTGTACACCTCGTCGGAGATGCAGATTCCGTAAATCTCGGGCCCAAAATGATAGATGTTCAGGCGACGTTGGGACGACAAAGGCAGTCGCGTGGCCAGGTAGCCGGAGATAAGGAGCGACCGCTGGGGATTAACGGGGAAGGGAATGGAATCCAGATCGAAAATGTCCGTCTGTTTACTCTGCTAGAAAAAAAAAACGTCCGAGTCGAGCACGGTGCTACTGAGAATAGCTACACTACGTTATGATGTGAGCACCGGACTAGAAATACATTTGTCTAAAATTACATTATACTGTACATAGTCCTTCTCGTAGTACTACGATATAAAAACCTTTCTGAGCGCAGACATTTCACAGGTCATTCCAGATCGGGGGCAAGTAACTAGCCCACCATTCTTCGCCGCCATCTCGTCGAGTGCCTATGGTGAAATACACGTTAATATTTTTTTTGAGACGATAGAGAGGGGGAAATACTTCTTTGGAATACACGTTGCCATCGGCAAATGCCATGGGAGGATTGTCCTCGTCCATAATCTTGCCGCTTATGCGACATACGATAGTCGAATTCGCATGATGGCTATACGGAACCTCCTGGGCGAGCTGACCCATCCCCAATCCCTGTGCGCTGGAACCTGTCTTTCCGTCGCAAACAGGGCAATCTACGTTCTTGGTTACCGGGTCATAACACACGGGCAATTTAAGCGACGCCAGACCAGCGTATAACGCCAGGTGTAGCAAGGGCTCGGTGGGAAGGGTATTGAGAGAGTAGATTGCCGTACGGAAAGTGTGGACAAGATTCTGCCATCGGGAAGGATCATATAGCCGCTGTGGGGGCGAAGAGGCCGTCATTATCTGGTCGCTATGGCCCGGAGAGAAGTACACACTTTGTATGGAGCGCACGTCGTGTTTGAAGGAAATGCCAAAAGTGCGGAGGCGGTGCGGATCTGTTGCAGGTGAGTTTCTTGCCAGGCAACTAGGTACTTCTGTGTATAGGCGATAGCCTCTTGGGCTTTACGGGCCCGCGATAACTCTATGAATTCTTGTAATCGTAAATCGAACTCAAGAGGGCTCTATGACAAGTGATCAGTCTATGACAATTGGGGGGTCGGCCATCGACAGCACCTTTATCTTGCGAAGCGCGATCTTGTTCTCGTTGCACCACGCCAAAGCTTCCGTACAGCTATTTCTTGACAGAGCATGTTCTATTCGGCGAATGTCCGTAAAGAGGTCGATGTCTACAAGAGTCTGTGGCAGTCGCGTGATTTACCTATCCAAGATCCCGGAACTGATGCTAGACTTACCTCAATGTTCTTTTCCTGTGCTATCCTCCTCGCAGTTTTCTCCATTCCTGACCTAAGGCACCAATCCACAAGCCACCGATCTAACCTCGTATCAGCCCAGGTTCCGTACTCAGAGCCGCCGGTAGCAGCCACAGCATCAATCAACGTCAGATGATGCATACGCTCCCGCATGACGTCCTGAGTCGGCTTTCCTGCGGTATCCTGGAGATCAGAGAGCTGACCACCAAAGGGTAAGTCTGGGTTTGGGTATTGTGCGGACAGGACAGTAGTACCTTGCGTTTCAGGCTCTCCACCCTTCCAATCATCCCCTCTATAGAATTTAAGGCTTCGTCCTTTCCAAGTGTGCCATTCGTTCCACGTTTCGTAAGTTCTGCTGAGCTGGTTTGAACTGCCCCAATATCCCGTTCAACATTCTTCTGAGAAGTACGGAAGACCTTCCGGTAGTTCTCATAGGGAACCTGAAATAGAACATCTCAATAGGTCGTGAGAGGCTCACACACAAGCTTTGCGGACGTACGCGAGCAAAAGGCTGCTCAAAGAGCAGGACTCCTTCGAGATTCAATTTAGTAGCCATGATGTTTTACTGAAGCGACGTTCCAGCAGCAATGAAAGGCCAGAATGCTTAGCGAAATGAGGAAAGTATCGTGGCTGACCTCTCCGGGCGTCGACCCACTATCCTCCTTGTCTGTGTCAAAGAAGTTGCTGGTAAGGTGTAAAGGTGGCGCCAAGGGGGGGGTCGGTCATCTATAAAATAATCACGTGGAACGGCAACCAAACCCTCGACGTCGATCGGCAAACTCATTTCCTTTCCTTCTTTCAAGCTTTGCGCCCTGGACCTGCTCTTGACTACATACCCAACGTCGCGGAGATAATACCCCATGGTACTCTCTTTTCATCATCGCAATTCAGCAAATAAACCCTCCATTGCGGGAAAGACGCGGCCTTTATCACCGACGGTGACCTGGTCAGAACTTCCGTTTTGGCAGAGAGACAATGAATACATTTTGTCTGGCTATAGGCGGTGAGAAAAGTGTCTCCCATGCTCAGTGTGCTTCCAACGTGCTTTCCTAGGGTCCAGAATCATTGGCCAGGGTGCTTCAAATCCGTGTATGCATGTTGGTCGCCGTTTATATTGAGTCATCACAAATAAGCTAACGCATCATGATAAGATCTTCACAATGAAACTAGTCCGTACCCCATTTTTCGGGGGCCAGTTCTTGTCTCTGACTCAGAATCGCAGTCAATATCCACAGCCATCTATGGGGCGCCATTCTATTCATTTACCTTCTACTAGACTTTAATTCCCAACACCGTCCGGGATTGACCTGGTATGACACAGCCGTGTTCTCCGTTTTTCTGTCTTCCGCTGTGTTCTGTCTGTCTGCGAGCGCGTTCTATCATACTGCAACTTGCCACTCCTTAAAGGTAGAACTGACTCATGTGATCCTGCACTGAGTTAATGCTCGCGTTTGCCTGCAGGTCTCTTCCTCATGTCACGCATTTGATTATTCTGGAATAGTCATCCTGACTGTCGGGTCTTTTTATCCGTCGCTTTACTATGGCTTTCATTGCCAGCCGTACCTTCGATTATTTTACATGCTGTCTATTACAACAGTTGGTTTTGGTGAGCAAAGCCACGACGATGTGATCAATACATCGAAAGCTTGATCTTGATCGTGCCCGCTAACTTGTTGTAATCATATAGGAGCTGCATATATCGTTCTCCACCCGGAATATGCCAAGCCGACCCACCGAGGAGCTCGAACAGCGGTGTTCATAGGTCTGGGGGTGTCCGCGGTCGTTCCGGTGTCCCACTTACTCTCAACACATGGATCTGTGCAATTATTGGTTGATATGGGTTTTGGATGGCTGCTTGCCTCGGGTGCCCTTTACATTATCGGCGCGTTGCTTTAGTATGTCACCTCATTGCTGCTCACATCTCCCCATAATTTCCGTCTTCTCATTTGACTAAGATGGGAATCCTAAATTTAACGATCTTAACTTTACAGCGCGAATCGCTTTCCAGAGCGCGTGGCTCCGGGTCGATTTGATTATTTTTTTGCATCGCATCAGATTTTCCATTTATGTGTCGTGTTCGCGGCATTGGCGCATTACCATGGGGCTTTAAGGGCCCTTGATTATGTGCTGACATCGACGATTCTCTGTTAACCCGCTCTTGTCCCTGTCTTTATCTCCAGATCATGTCTCCTCGTCGCCAACGGTGGAGCCCACCCGATCATGTGTCGAGGTACGTCCTCACTGTCGTTCTGTCGGAATATCTGATGTTAATGTCCAAATTTTCTCGGTCAGATGTCCCAGCGCCCAAAGGAGAACCATCGTTGTGCAGGACATGTTTACTCTAAAATAAAATCGGGTTTTTGAGTTCTTGTTCTGCTCTGTAGGGTGGATCCTCGTTCTCCTAAAAGTATATTCCTTCCGAAGGACAAAGCCAACGTGAGATTCTCGGGACCGTTATGGCGCATGATGCCCCTCATTGTGAAATGTTAGGGTCGAAACGATACGGCACGATCAGGTCTTAGGCAGCCCATCTGTCAGCCATCTCACACTTTCAAAGTGACAAGAAGTGTTATCACGACTCCGATGCATTTTGCAAGGAGAAGGCTTGATGGAAGAAGCCGAAATGCCGTGCCTAAATGAGCTGACAGAACCCCTCAGACAAGAATCCTGTTGTCGTCGCCGTCCAGATGACGCGAATCCATGTCCCGCCCTAGAAGAACGACAGTGATGGGATTACAGCCAATCCGTCACATCAGAACCCCAGTTTCCACGAACCGCGCGAATGTAGTAATCCGGGGCAGAATCGGTGGGCAAAGTTGCTTGAAACAGAACATGCTCAATTCTATGCGGTGTGTAATAAGATCGAGGATTCGAGGGGCAATGCTGACGGTTTTGCACGTGTGATCGTACGTGCCACCATTTGCTTCCAACCAGGTGGTCGGAGTCCTCCGTAACGCGGCGATACCGTTTCGGTCCCGGCCTTACCTCGCAGTTGGATCACCCTCAAACTGCCACATTCAGATCTGAAGGGACGTTGTGTGCCCTCGGGACCCGATCTCTTCTTCTTCCGCTTTGGTGCCAATGAAATGGGTTGGTCGATTTTATTCCCCGGCTATTGGGTGAATCTATAGATTCAGATTTTCGCAACTGCGGCCATGCTGTCCTGCTGTAAAGCTATAAAGGCTTACTGTATGTCTTAAATCCTCATATCGACTTCACCTGGTCTCTTCCCCTCTTCGGCTTGAGTTCATCCACTCTGTGCCCTTAGATTGCCATAGGCCATGCCGTACTCCATAGGCCTTCAATCTGCTGCCAATGCCTTCCTCTCCGCGGGTTTCGCCACTCAGTTCACCTTTGGTGTCGTAATATTCTTAGCCATCGTCCTCACTACATCCTCGTTCCAGGCGGACGAGGCCGACGCTCCTCCATCACTACCATGTTTCTCCCTCTTTGCTATTCTGCCTTTCTTTCGGCGGCGCTACGACTTCCTAAACTGGGGCTTCCAGGCAACCGGCCAATCTGTCTTTCAATTTCAGCTCCTGCGCGTGCGTACTGGCCCACACCTCGGTACACTCATTCATATGTACTGACCGATGTGATTAGAACACTGTTATCGTAGTGTCAGGCGAAAGCGCCCGTCAAGCCTTCTTTACTGCAAAGGGGCTTGACCTAACAGAAGGCTTCAAAATACTCTCGGGCGCAGTCAGTCGAGTCTATAGTCTGATGTTAATCAGCATCTTAAACTTTGTCCAGATCCCTATGGTCCGAGGAGTGACTTCGAATCTAGAGCCACGACGCATCGCCATGATCCACAAGCGTCTGGGTGCAGTTCAACATTCAGCCCCCCTCAATGATTGTATGTCCCCGCCTTCTACGTCCATCTGTCCATATACTGATTTCCGTCCAGTGATTCCTTTGATATTGGACGATTCACGGCGGATAATGGAGACATGGGGAACATCGGGAAGATTCGATCCGTTCGAAAGCATATACTCGGTAGGTGCAAATTACTAGTATAATAATCCAAGAGCCCGTTCACTCATCAACTTCTTGGGTGATTTTTTATTATTTTCAGCTTCTGTTCCAGACCACCCTGCGGAGCTTATCGTGCACTGAGATATCAGAAGACCCGATCATCGTGGGGCGGCTCAAGGCTTTGTACGACACACTCGACAACGGTACGACACCGGCGACCGTCCTAGTCCCCTGGTTCCCAACCCCTGCCATGATCAAGAAGCTCTGGGCTACCAAGGAGATTTACGAGATCGTCACCAAGGCCATTAAAGAGCGGGAAAAGAGCGGTATTTCGCGCAACGACACCCTGCAGATGCTCCTCGACTGTGGGGACGAAAAACTCGTCGTTGTTGGAGTCAGTAATAATTTAATTACGCTCTACCTCAGCCTCTGACGTTCTTTTGCAGTTTATCATGGGCCTCTTGATTGCCGGTGCACGCGCAACGGGAACCACTGCTTCCTGGATGATGACATTCCTAGGCTGCCATCGTGACTGGCGGGAAAAGGCGGTCGCAGAAGTCGAGTCCCTGCTTGCATCTACCCCGACGTCAACCTCCGACTCGCTCTCCTCGCGCCTCTCCACGCTGCCCCTTGACGTCTGGGAGTCAGAAACTCCGGTTCTCGACGCCATCATTAAAGAAACGACTCGCGTAGCTCAACCACACACTGCCATGAGGCGCAATCTCGGCCCTCCATTATACATCGATGGTAAAATAATTCCTAGCGGGGCCTACGTTGTATATCCCTTCAGTGACGTCCACCTCGACCCGTCGCTCTACCCCGATCCCTGGAAATTCAACCCTGGAAGGGAGGACGTCAAGGATGTGCCCTTCGCGTACGTCGGCTGGGGAGGAGGTACGTTTATTTAACTTTGTCTCCCCTGGGCGTCGAACTGTTACGTTCAGTGATGCTGATCGTGCACCTTTCATGCAGGCAAGACGCTGTGCCTGGGAACACGGCTCGCCAAGGTGGAGCTCAAACTCATCACGGCCATGTTCCTGCTTGGCTTCCGCCACACCGTCGTGGACAAGCACGGCCGCAAAACTAACCCCGCTCCTAATTGGAACGACATCCTACTGTGCAGGCCACCCCCCGACCAGACTGGCTACGTGAGCTATGAACGTTCTGACCTTCCCCTATGATAAAGTTCTGCCCACCTCATCGACTTATTTATGCGACCGACTGTTGCTCACATTCCTTCCTTGTGTCACAGCACCTAGGAGTGCTTTGGAGCGTTACTTATGGTACTTACTCGCAGCCCCCCGGACCCGTAATACTTACCTAGACGAGTCCTGGTGATCTCAAGTATATATTCTTAACATATGTATATATCTACTCGTAGTCACTCTTGGCAATCACCAAACTATGTCTTGACGTTATACAGACGCGCCGGTACCGACTCTGGATTAGGAATTATGGGGGGGGGGATAATGTAGAAGGGTATTCTATAATTTTGAGACCTGGACCACCAGTCATCGTCGCCACCACGAGGCCAGCGGGAGAAGATGCCTACGCAAACTTCAATCTGTCGAATTTGGAACCAGCTTTTTTGCTAGCTCTCGCGGCGCGCGCCTCTATCCTCTCTCGCACCTGTTTAAGCGAACGGTACTCCATCTTCTCCTCTCTCTCCCGCTCCGCAACCTTCAGTATCTTCTCTCTAGGCGGCTGCCACTTGCTCTTCAATATCCGGCGGACGGCCTCTGGGCTGATTTTGAACTTCTCTGCCAGAAATGGCGTAGTAAATTTCTCAGGTTCCAGGCGGTGCATCTGACGAACCCCCTCCATCGCTTCTCGGGACAGCTTGCGCGGCGGTGCCCAGCCGCCGGGAAAGTTCTTCTTGATGACCTCTTTGTGGGACTTGAACTCTTGCGGAGTAGCCTTTTGGGGAGGCCTTCGCATATGGAGGGGTGGGGTGTTGGGGCGCACGCCGTTGACAGCATCATCGTCCTCAGAAAGGTCAACGGGGGTGTCGTGGTCGTCGAGGATGGAACGGGGGCGAGGAAGGCCCTCAAGGCCCCATTTTCTGCGATTTATTTGAGCGGAGTAGGAGCGAGAGAGGGGGACTATGAGGGCGAATTTGCGGAGGAGCATTAGGACGGTGAAGAAATTTCAGTTGCCTGATCGGGCAGTGATATACGATCGGTAGAAGCCGTGGTCTATTTCCTTTCAACAAACCGTCCTCGTCGTTCTCTACTTTCTAGACTCTTAGTGCGCAATGGCCGACCTTTCTGACCCCGAAATCATCAAAGGTTCGTTCATTTCCTGCATATGGACACTTTCAATCCGATATACTGCCTCCCTGACAATCATACAAAAAGCTTACCTGGACGTCCGTGCCGTCAAGACCGAAACAGACTGGCTGCTCCTGGATTACATCTCTGACCGCTCCGACAAGCTTCAGGTCACACAGACGGGCACAGGTGGCCTCCCAGAGCTACGCGAAGTTCTCGATGACACAAAGGCGTCTTACGCTTATGCGCGTGTTACCTATTCTAATGACAAGGAGTCCACACGCGAGAAGTTCATACTCGTGGTGACTATCCCTGTTTCCTCGTCTGATATACTCGTCCTGACACGTCAACGCATTCCACAGGTCTGGATAGGAAAGAAGTGCAAGGTCATGAGGAAAGCAAAGGTCCGTTATTCACTCCGCATCTCTGCATGTTCATGGGTTCCCATCGTGATCCACGTCCACAGATCTCTGTACAGAGTGCCGACGTCAAGAAAGTCCTCAATGTATTCTCAACGGAGGTTGCGGCGGAAGAGAAAGACGACCTCAAAGAGGATCCTATCATCGTCAAGTTACGCAAGGTGTGTGCGATCTCCCCACCTGGAGAACATACCTGACTTGATCCTCTGCGAATCTCCCGTGTCGCGATCAATCAGGCAGGGGGTGCCAGCTACGACGGTGTTTAGCAGTTACGATCAGAGTTCCTTTCTACTTCTTCCCTCTGGAAACATACATTCCGCGACAGCGGCCCTACATTCCCTTCGTGTTATTGTTCCATCCAGCAGCCATTTGTTTACACAACAACTCTATTTCGCGGAAGAAAATCTCTGCAAGTTCCCAATGCCCTCTCCCTCAAGCCTCATGCCTACCCACTCGGACATCATCGTTGCTTTAAGACTTTTTTCATAAAAGTCAATCGACGGCTTGTTCCACTACATGGGAGGATGAATTGACAATCTTAGTCTCCAAGTTTCGAGGGCAATCGACATCACGAACCTTGAGTACACTCCAGTCAAGCCTCGCGCAATCCTGTTGGAGATAAAGTTAGGCATAATCACGGTATTCGTACCTTCTGGTTACTAGACGGGAGGTACGTTACTTGCCTTGGCCTGGGCAGCCTTTCCAAGTTGGACAAAGAACGCCTTGCCCAATCCCTTGGCTCTATGTTCCGGCTTCACGTAAAGGTCTTCAAGCTTCGGGGGTCGAGTCAGATGGATGCGACCGCAATAGGACGCCGGAGTAACGCACGAATAGCCCAGGTTTGCCGGTCCAGGTTGAGAAGTTGAAGAAATAGAGAGCGAAGCCGAGTGCTTCGCCGCCGGGCACCCCCGCGGGTCCGGAGAACGCGATCAGCGCATGAGCGTATGGGGTCTCGAAGAGATTCTTGTGCAGCTATAGAGGATTAGAAAATACGGCAGGTTCGATAAAGATAATTTTACAATTTCTGGCGTGGCTTTGACGGAATCGCGTGCATGCTCGTATTCGGCCTTGCCGCATAGATCAGATAGTGAAATGATTTTCTCGAAATCAACTTACGAGGCCCACGATCATCTCAAGCAGGATTTGCTACGAAAACTGAGTACGATTTACATGTGTCTGCTGCAATTCCTCTCACCACATCCTTAGGCTGCGCGGGCCTAATATGAAATTGAGATTGAGCCGACATAAGTAGTGATCTTGACCTCGAACCAGGTAAGCGGCGGTGGCTGAGAAAGTGTTGTATGTAGTTATTTGGCGTGAACCTTAAACAACTTTTCACCGGGACAAGTACGTCCTCCAGCACACCAGTCCTCTGGTTTCCCCGATCCACAAAACCTCAAACACCATGGACGCCGCAAAATTGGCAAAACTTCAAGCTGCCGCTGCCGCCAACAGGATCGGTCAGTTTCCTGCTTTTTTTATATCCCAAATACGGCCAAAAATCGCCTTGTCTAGACCAAAACTTACCCAATTTCTCGCCACAGGTGGTAAGGGAACCGTGCGTAGAAAAATCGTGAGGAAAGCGAAGCCCTCTGCCGCGCAAGACGACAAAAAGCTCCAAGGCGCCCTCAAAAAGCTCAATGTGCAGCCCATCCCTGGCGTCGAGGAGGTCAACATGTTCAGAGAGGACGGAAATGTGCTTCATTTCACCGCCCCTAAGGGTAAGCATTACTCCATCTTTTAATTTCGCGTTTGCGCACGGACCCGGTGTACTAACGGCTTTTTTTTTTGCAGTGCACGCTGCTGTTACCGCCAACACGTTCGCGATCTACGGTGCAGGACATGTGAAGGAGCTCACAGAGCTCGTTCCTGGCATCCTCAACCAGCTCGGCCCCGACTCGCTTGCGTCGCTAAGGAAGCTCGCAGAGTCGTACCAGGCCATCCAACAGCAGCGGCCATCAGCAGGCGGCGCCGCCGAGGAGGACGACGATGATGTCCCCGACCTTGTGGAAAACTTTGATGACGTCGACGCGGAGGCCAAGGCCAGCAGCCTTGACTAAGCGCTGTGTGGGGCGTCTGGGAGATTTTTTTCGTGCGAGGAGAGATGACGATGACTGTTCTTAAGATGTACGAGTGGTTGTAACAAATGAAAGAGAAGTGGGCAAGGAAGTCTGAGCTCGGGTTTGCGGCATGTAACACAACGCTTCTCCATCTCCTCTTTGTTTTTGCCATGCTCTGTTATGAAAGCGCTTCCTTTACTGATTCTTTCCTTTTCGTCTGAGTTCGGGAAATCTTGCGCGTTATTCTTGGAGATACAGTGACGGACCCATGTGGCGAAGGGAGCTCTTGCTCGTACCCGCACGCAGGGGTCCCCTTCTCTGTACGTATAGTAATGCCGCGTTCAAAATTCCACGGTCACCGGTGTCCGACGTTCTCCCGTGTCAACGTCCCGGATTCATGGACGTCTTTGCACTTTGGGGATACATTAGGATTTCAGTGGGGACCTCGATCCCAGCATCTGTTAAGATTGCGCTTCCACACTCAAAGAAGGACAGGACGGCTTCCCCATAGTGATCCGACGACTGATTATTGGTTTCGCAAGCCACAAATTTAGGTGGTAAACATCACAAATGGAGTAGCGATGGCGTCCAAAACAGCACAATGTATCGTTGCTTCTATCACGTAGAGTATGGACCAAGGTGGGGACAGTGACGGGCGTCATGGCGTCTACTCCTATGGCTGAGCCTCCTATGCTGCCGGCCCCTAGCATATCGCGACTCGTAGCTTCTCGTATAACGACGACCCCATATGTAGGCGCCATCAATCCCGAATTTCTCCTTACCTGTCTTGCAGACTTTTATGGCACATCAGTGCTCAGATAAAAAATACAAAGGTGTGGCCTCCTGAATCCACGAGCTCTACTTGCGTTCCTATCAATGTTCCAGAAGCTGTGTTTGCCTTACCGTATGCTTCTATCTTCAAATGACGATTTTACCTGAGTAAGACTCGGTACTGTCGGCGGGCCCATACGGTCAGCTCACACTGCATAAGTACATCCGTAGCCTGACCCATGGCCGGACGTTCCCCGATCGGATTCGTGATGCCGGATTATTCACTCTGCCAAGGCGTGTCACCCATACCTACTCTCTGCATACACGCATGTATCACAACATCTTGATTCTTCGCTGGCATATGTATGCGTACAGGCATGCCACGCCCGGAATCATTGTGGCCCATCCCGTCCGGTCAGGGACAACATGATCAGTGATAGATACTGGTGTGCATATATGGACAGTTATTCTCGGGCAGTAAATTTCGAAGACAAGGACACTATTTCCATACATTGATGATATCGCGTGCCGCAGCCCGTTTACTATATTCCTTGCCCCGACGTGACGCCTGTAGATCCCCAATACATATCTGAAACGACATCATCGTTATTAGGAATCACCGTGGCTTCCAGTTGACCGATGTACTTGTGTATGAGGACACGTGGGTTTCCGAGGCATTCACTGTGGCGAGGAACTGAATAAGGAATCAAAGGCGTTTGCGAGAGGCCTGGACCCTCGCTCTCATAATACTTCAAAAGCAATTCAAAACTCTGTCCTGTATCGGCGGCCGGATACGAAGCGAGTAAGCAGGTATTTAATTTGATTCCGTCGGCAGTGCCGCGAACATGAGGTGGGCACAGATGCCTAGTGGCGATTATGCCAGGAGTGTTCATGGGCGAGCAAGCTGCTGGACCACGCAAGAGGCAGAAAAGTGGGTTGTTATATTGTGATATTGAATATTTAGTTCATGGGCCGGGATTTGACGACTGGGAGGGTTCTCTCTCCTTGAGATAATATCACGATGGTCCCATGATATCACCAATTTACTTTCTGAGATTCTAGAATGGATTGAAATCAGTACGATATTCGGCGCCCTCTCTAAACGCATAGAGGAAAATAGTAGCTGCTGGGACCCTTTTCCTTTGACGTTCTCGCCATCGTTGCTCAAATTTAAATAGAGCGGCAAAGAAGTTCTTCCTGCACAAACGCACAGTCAACTATTCAAAGGATGAATCGACAGTGAGATAGAGGCACCCCATGGAGAATTCCGTTTTGCTCACGCATCCACCGAGAACAAGCAACGATCAGAGCATGGTGTGCAAGATCGGAGAGTTTGACTGATACACTTGCGCAGTTCTGGGAAACACATGCTACGATCCAGATCATACCTGATCGGCTGTGCTCCCCATAGACATTAAATCATGCGATAAATCTGTGAGAGAGCGACGCGCCCTTCCAGATACATGTGGGTTAAATTGAATTGGTGATGAGACCATTCAACGAAGAGGTCCCTTGGTACATCTGTTTTCGATCTCCCCACTACAAGTTTCTAAGAGTAACCCTAAAAGGAAGTGCATGGTATGATAATCACCGAAGAGATCGCTCGGCGGAGGTAGCGCACAATGAATGCCTGGTGAAAATTGAACGAGGGGGTGCTGCCGTTGAACGAACCGGGGAGAAAGTTCTCAGGTATCATGGCCCAGGATTTCTTCGCGGTCAGAAATCCTCCAATTATATTTTGCCGATACCGTCAAGTTCAAATCAGGCGCCAGTTGAAAGACACCCACCAACTGGATGAAGAACTATCCGAATATGGTGAAGATGGCTCGCTCGCAGTGATCGGCCATGGGCTATTTTTGAGAGAGAGGGCAACGGTTCAGCGTTAACGAAAAAAAAAAGTCAAGCACTTACATTACGATACAATTCAAGCACAATTACGTGGATTTCGTGTATTATTCCATAAGCATGAACAGCGTTGTCGTATGTACTCACATGTGCGGGTGTTGGCTAGATTAATATTGAAAGAATTCTAAACAAGGAAACGAAGAAGCGAACCGTTTCTATGCAAGAGGATCGCCCCTAACGAATGTTAGTTGTAACTGTGATCTTGGGGTTTGGGCACCTGCACATACCTTTGAGGTTGGATGCACCTTGGACTTGGTAGCAGTATGGAAAGAACAGTTTTATCTCACTACATACGATGCCTAAATGGCAGTCAGTGTGTAGCAACAATAGCCACGGACTCGGACGATCATTTGGAGCGCATGTCGGTTACTACGTCGAAGAGAACTGCGCTCCAAAGGCTGCAATGTATGCACCGAAGGTCGAAACAGATGCCAGAGAAAGAGTCGGAACAGTTTTCCTATCCATTAGAACCAGCGACTAGTAGTTATAAACCAATTTATGATAACAGGTGCATGGGCCCTATGTCGCTCAGACCCGTCTGAGAGAGGATTCTATGGCCCATCAGGACGGCGATAGCAAGCCTCGGCAAAAAGAGGTAAGCATGGAGAAAGCCTAGAGACTCAGAGGGCCGTTCGGCTGGGCCACTTACCTAGACCTCTCTAGAATCCGAAACCTACCATAGAGCCCTCGAACCCTCGAGTCGCCTAGAAAATTTCTAGGTGATACTAGGCAGCTCGTAATGAGGGTCTCATTATTTCCTAGTGAACATTGATCCCTTCCAGGGTGCGTCGTGCGGAGGTTTACTGCAAGAAGACTTTCAACAGGTAAATCCTGGATGACCAGAGCTGTTATATAAAATTAGTGACTGAGTAT
>JAFLHD010008900.1:0-66850 GCA_018856295.1 Blastosporella zonata | reverse complement strand
GACCCCATCACACTGTCGCTATGACTTTTGGACAGGTGCTCGCCTTCCAATGGTCCTGACCCTGGAGGGCAACCGTACGAAGCTGTCAAACGGCAGGATTAACTCAGTTACCTTGAGGCGCTTGACTGCCCAAGCTTAGCCCAGCACGGACAGTCTTACCCGACCCATGATAACCTTCGGTGGGCGCAGCATGGTGCATACACGGAACATGTCTTGTAGACTTCGGCCCCAAATTAGAAAGGTCTAGTTCGTCTTCGAAAGGGTTCTTAAATGTAAAGTTCGGCCTTCGTCGACCGCAGTGCGAACACAAGCAAAAGCCCACTCTCGCTCTTTTTCTGTCGATCTAAAGTTTTCGGCAGCTCAACTGGAAACTTAGCGTTACGTTAAATAGACAACTATCAAAACACGACCTGCAACCCCGCAACACGTACCCAATGACGATGGCAAGAGACTGACGAGACGCGCCACGCAGCTCCAAATGTCAATGTGGATTTCATTCATAGGGAATATTTATAAGACACACCTATACATACAACTAAACGTACGTTACAATCGCAGCCGCAGTGTCACATCCATTGGTCTCTCCATTTGGACTTCTTCTTTGGTTTGTACACGCAACTGACGGTCTGTATATTCTCCCTGAACCATGGGAGCCATTGTGCCTCGATCTCAGCGCACTGGTCCATGAGCAAGCTCGTAATCCTGGCGCACTTTTGTGGTGGGTGTGAGTCACTGCCATTCGTAGCGGTGCCTTCTTCCGCAGCGGTATAAGCTGCAGCTGCAAACATCCGTGACTTGATGAGTCGGACAAGTGGCCCCGTGCGTACCTCCTGGGAGTGAGAAACGGCAATGTGCGTTAATGAGGGGCAGAGGATGGGTGCTCCATTGAAGCCCGCAGGCATGACAACACGGTTCGATGGGGTTGGACTCGATGATCGGGGGATAGATGTCGGACCCGCCAGAGCATCGATAACGATAGCCACCGATTTGTCAAGTGCGAGAAGTTCTAGTCGTGAGAGAGAAAACGCATTTTTGAGGAAGCGCTTGAGTATAGAAGGATCCAACGAGCATCGCTCTATGACGATGTGTGTGATATGCGGGGCGCATTGACTCGCTATCAAGGTATCCAAAGCGCGGTTGAGCGGCTCGCTAGCGCCTCTGATAATCAGGGAATTGAGATTGGGTGTATTGATGGATTCCACTAAGCTGGCAGAGTAGCTGCCCAACAGCTCGAGGTGTGTAAGATTTGGTAGGCTTAAGGGAGGTTTCGCGGAGTACTTGTGCTGGATGTAGTCCAAAATCTTGATGGATTCAAGGCCTGGGTTTGCTGCCAGGGCTGCCAGAAGGTCCTGAGGGTCTTTGCTACAATGAAGGACATTGATCGACGTCAGGCTAGTTAGATGCCTGGAAACGTCTTTCCAAGAGAAGTAAGATCTTGAAAATGACAGGGAACGCAATCCCATTGTTGGCAGTAGGGGAAACAGCCCAGGACTGGCGCGCTGTAGGCAAAATGTATCTTCTATCATTTCAAGCTCTTCCAAAGAAGCTAATGCATTTTCCCCCAGCCTCTTTTTTTTGACATATGTTGCGACGTCCCAGGCAACTGAGGAGCAAACGCGAACTTGGTCCCAGACAATGGCTGCTAGCTCCGGGAAAGGCCAATCGGGATGCGTTGTGACATGAGCCCTGATGTACAGCTCGCGTATTCGACGTTTAGACTGCTTCATCCACAGGGCTAATTTGCGCGCGGGGGAATTTGTAGTAAGGATGAGGGTATGCCAAAGAGCAGGCGTTGTCAATGCCACATTGCGCCAGAAGCCGTCAACGTGCAGAAGGCTGATCAGGGTTGGTGGGCTGTCCAAAACGACGTAGCAGAAAACTTCACTCAACAACTCCACTGGAAGCTTCGAAGATTGATTGTGCGTCAATCTCAATCGCTTTGCCTGCCGAAGGATGTCGCCTCTGAGTTTAGTCATCTCGTCGCGTCGTCGCGTATTGGATAGCTTAATACGTGAGAGGGCCGCGTCTGCCATAGGTAATGCCGCATCGAATTTCGACGCAAGAAAGAACAATCGAGCAGCACGGGCGTAACCTTGCCACTGATCTCGAGAAAGTTCAATGACGCGTTTTGAGTCTCGCAAGGCTTCCTTTCCCAGTCCCATTTTCTCATATACTGCGGCACGAGAGTCATAGACCATGTGTTGGTGGCCACCGGGGTATGTGAGCGCCTAAGGATTGGTGAGAACTTAAGTCTCTGTATGTAACAAACCACTGAGTAGTCGACTTGCCGTTGTAAAATAATTCAGCGCCTCATCTAGGCGATTCTCCCGAAAGCTAGATACGCCATCATTAAAAGATGCCTTCCAGGCCATCTAGCAGAAGGCCTAATGTTCTGGAGATTGAACGTGGACGTGGAGGGTGAGAGAATGAACCCAATATTGCCGAAGATGCCGTGTATTGTGCTTGCCTTCACTTTAGTTGTATGAAATAATGAGCTCAGGTCCTGAGCGCTGAGGCTGGAAAAAACATATAATCGGCTTAAGAAAGGCTCTGAATGATGGACTTATCAGTGCACTTGGAGCGTTCCAGAAAGTTCGGCGATCTGCCACAATTGGTATCCTCGTATTTATTACATCTGACTTCTTTCGTTCGAACACACATTTCCCTCAACTACACTCATCATGTCCCTCGCCGCAAGCTACAAGAAATGGGACCAGCTCGAGGTACGATATTCTGTGCTCTGACCGGCTTGAGGGTCCTCTTACGCTCCCCATCGGCAGCTGTCAGATGACTCCGATATCGAGGGACATCCTAATGTCGATAAGAAGTCGCTGATTCGGTAAGTAATTTGCACTGGACGTAGCTATGAGGCTCACCAGCGATCGTCTATACAGATGGAAGCAGCGCGATATCCACGAGAAACGTGATATGCGCAAGAATGTCATCACACAGTTGAAAAGCCAGATCGCCTGCAATAACGTTCTTCTTCCACGCATTACGGACATTTCGAACAATATTTCCAATCCAGCCTCCTCCGTGTCACCAACTGCCTACTTCAACTCTTACGTCGAGCGCCTGAAGAAGGAACCGTCGCGCGATTGTCCCCCTGGTAACAACCCAGACAAAGCTGAGCAGACATACGATGGAATGTTGTTAGCCTTGCTCAGGCGCGTGGGGGAAGATGCGCGTGTCAAAGTCAAGGAATCAGAGGCGCTTGAGGCCGAGCGCGATGAGAAACTCGCCAAATATCTCGCCAGTGAAATGGCGGGGCACGTAAAGAGGCTCAAGGAGACGATCGATAAAGATGCGGTCAAACTTGCATCGGAAGAGTCAGAGCAGAAGAAACACATTACGAGCGAAGATCTACACGATGGATTTGATAGCAAGGTACGTTCTCGAGCTGTCTAACAATAAAAGTTGTCGTTTGATCTCTTGAAACGTCTTTCACAGTACGTTCCTCCGATCCCGGAACCCAAGCCTATTCCGCACACCAAGATTGGCGGAAGCAAGACAACCAAGACGACGACGACTGAATTTGAGGTTCTCAATCCCACAGCTTCAGCTTCTTCATCCGCAGCCGACGAGGACGAATCTGACGATGAGACTTTGCCTGATTTGACGCCCTCTCTGGAAGTCTTCTCCAAGATCCCCGTACGCGCGTATGAGACGTCGTATAGATTCATTCGAGATGTGATCGTTCCCGGTGCCTCTGACGCATTGCTTGTGGCTGCGTTCCGGGCGCAGAGCGCCGGCAAGGCCAAGTATGCCAAGCAATGCGTCCATCAGAGTCTCTTGTTGCAATATTGCGAAAAACTCGGCAAGGATGGCGTTCGAGTATTTTTCGAAAAGTGCGTGTTGCTTTCTAATTCTTTTTATCCACCGAGTAGCTGATCGTAACGACAGGATGATCTTCGCTGATTCACGCGCGGAGAGCGTGTTTGTGGACGACATGGAGGGCACATACAGGCACCTCGTCGAGCGCGTCAACGTTTCTCTCAAGGAGCAGGCAGAGTCCTCCGGGCAAGAACAAATTCAGCTCGTGCCCGAGAACCCAAATCAGACAATCTCGTTCAATGTACCCGACGGGCCGCCGCCTGAGAACCTGGTGCTGGAAGGTCCTGAAACGGAGAACTTGGACATTGAGGAGGTGCGCAAGGCGCTGCAATTCAGGTGGGACATTTTCGTAGCGTTCCCAGAAGAGTTCCAGGCCGCACTAAAGGAGGGTACGCTGGATGCCGTGAACAAGGTGCTCGGAGAAATGGACGTGGACTCTGCAGAAGCGGTAGTCCAGCAGCTGGACATGGCGGGAATTTTGAGCTTTGCAGAGGGCGGGATTAGGGACGAGACCGACCAGGCAAAGGCTGGAAAAGCAGCAGCGGAGGCGGAGGTGGCGTCGACTACTGCGTGATAGATATTCTCGTGAGCACTTCAAGTGCCTTTCATCTCCTTTAATCTGAACTCAGAACGATAATAGCTAAATAGTTGCTCGCAGATAAAGTAACTGACTTACTCATTTTTATTTCACGACTCAGATAAGACTAACGACAGCCAATTTTTTCAAATCTCGAGAGTACACACGTGCTACATACATACATATTCATGTCTTCCTTTCGACCCATTTTTTCTCCATAGTCCCGATTCGTTGCCAATACGTGCAAGTCTCTCTGCTTCGTGGGAGTGTGGCAGCCCTTCTGAGCGCTTTTGCGCACAGCGCCCCGAAGCAGTTCTGACATCCTCTCTGCCCCAAACGCCAAACCTTTCTCATACCGCGCTCTGTGGAAGAACCCGGACCAATTAGGCACCCCGTATATCGCCTTCACCTCCTTGACCATCTTCTCTGGGATCTCTGGCTCCGAGAATCCATAGTTGTCGTTCAGACGCTTAAGATTCCTAGCGTATGCCTTGAAGAATACATTGAGGAAAGTGATCTGGGAGATCATGAGCCGAAGACTCGTGCGCGACTCCAAGAACGTCATATGCAAGCGATACTCGCTCCTCCTCTGGCACCTCTAGTTCCGAATGATCGGCGAGCACCCAGCGCACATTGCGTGTAATTGCTTCCTCGAGGAACGGTCCATTGAGGAGTTGCCATGTGATGGGCGTGGCCTTGTCAATGGGAGGGCACGCGAGGATAAGGTTGGCGAGCACAATGAGCTCGCCGAGATCGGAGACCTCGGTTTTGCTGCGTGAATCGGGGACCATTCTGAAGCGTCGGAGGCGGTCGACTGCGTCGCGAGGATGACAGGTGCACTGTGTGTAAGGCACATAAGGATAGAGGTGGCAGTATGAAATGACAGCCTTTTCTGAAGCGTGGAAAAGTGTGAGAGAGCTCCTACCAGCGGCAAGGGCATTGTCGCAGGACTTCATGAGGGAGACGACAATGTTGTTCATCATCCTGTAGATGACGTCGACCACCTGGTCCTACGGGAAGGGATACTACTGACGTCACGCTTCCGCTTAGTGTAGGTTGCCTCAGCTTGTCGCACAGCTGCGTCGGGATATCCTAAACGCAACCAGATGTCCTTTTGAGCCCGCTCGAAGTGAGGAAGTCCGAAAGCGAGGGGAAGGAAGTATTGGAATTGGCGCCTTTGGATCCTAGCCCTGACGTTGGGGTGATCGAACGCCTGCTTGCTGAGCCAATAGAAGTCAGATGAGTCACGAGAGTACGAGGTTTTGGGTTTAAGGCCACGCCAATGCCAATCACTGATTTATGAATCGAAGTCCGCAAGAAGAAACAACGAAGCTCTCTCTGCAAGAGTTGGCAAGTGGAAGTGATCAAGTGATGGAAGTAAGGATATGCGGCGCAGAAGTCTACGACTGATTCCAAGAGCATATAGGTAGCCAGCTTAAGAAGGACGTTATCATTGAGCATCCCGAGAAGACAGGCCTTAGGAGGAACGAGGTTGGTCGGGACTTGCTCCCCGCTGACTGACTCGACTTGCGATATGCGGGCTTTCGGAGCCATATGGGCATTTGTCGCAATGCTACTTGGAGAGTTTGTTGTACGTCGATTTCCAGTGCGGATTGATCTAGGAGAACCGATGTATCCTCATGGCGTTTAACGTGGTCTTGGTGCAATGCGTCACCGGCTCTCCATCAAGATGATATGTACCAACGAGAGCTTCGCAAGAAGGGCTTGCACTCCACTGTTGTTCCAATCCAAGCAGATATTTATCAAGCTCGTGGGAATGACAAGACCCCATGCTCGTGTGAAGGCAGCACCAGCTTTCGCTTTTGAGAAGCAGAGAGGTCATACGCACCTCTGGGATGTACCAGTGAAGCATATAGTCTCCAATATGAATAGTATAACCATAGTCTTGTTCCACCTACAGAACAACGAGCTGTGAGAAAAGGCAAAGGAAGAACGAAAAAGAATAAGACCTAATAAATAAGACTCACACTAGTACTGGAGAAGAACGTCAGAAACTGCAAGAATGGGCCACGAAGTGTCAGCGCTGGAGTTTACCTTTGCGGTGAAGAACTGTTGTTAGGAACGTGCAATACGAGGAATAAACAAGTACTCACCCTCCCTGTGTTCTATACCAGTGACACTCCGGGGGATGCGTAGGCTACGCGGAAGTGTTATCGAATATGACCTCAGTTTGGTCCATGTCGAGTCTCGGCGCATAGGCTTGCGTGAAAGTGCGAGTGGTCTGCGCAATGTCATAGAAATATTTAAGGGAACGATGTTAAGAAAAGGGTAAATCAATGTGACTAACTACTGCAAGCATATCGAATGAATCCAATGAATGTGTTACAGTGTGTCACAATTTCACGTGAATGTGACCGTTGACGCCGGCCCTCCCAGGTTGTCACGGGATCTTTCTGGCGCTTGTGGTCATCTACCCACCATGTCAGCAAGCCAGGACGTTACCCCTCTGTCAAACGTCTCCTGCAGAATTCTTGTGCTCGCTCCAAGGATATCTCAGGCCAATTCGTGTATTTATCGTATGCTTATTTCTCGTATCTCCCATGTTACGATAGGCTGACGACCAACGGCCTTATCACAGGGATACAAAATTCAGGCAAAGCAGGGTCTCTGCTGGAGAATAGCAACGATAAAAGCCCGTCTTCAAATCCCTTTGAATTGTCTTCAGGCCTTATCAAGATCCCATGGACGATCACCAATAAATACTACTCTGCACTTGTACATTTCGCTGCTCACAGAATGCACGGCCTTAGCCCGCACCAGGTTCAAAATATACCAGCCATCATATTTGTTTGGTCTCAAGGAGAGGTCTGTCAGTTCCTTCAACATGCCCCGTCCCTGGCTGTTGTTCAGGATGCTGAAGCACGAGCAGTCTTATAAACATCACGTCGAACGCATTGCGCAAGATCTTTCTGGCTTTGAGCCTGAAGTTTGTCTCGCGGTAAGGCTGGCACGGGCGTCCTCTCGTTCCGCGTCTCCAACTTCGGATGAAGAAGGCGAAGAAGAAGACGATGGTGAAATTGATGGCTTTCTCTCTTCTCGCGGATTTGAATACATAGATGCGACCGAGAAGCACACGGAGCAAGAAGGCAGTGAAAGCGACGCTTGGTCTAATGGTGGGATCACCTCCATATTTAAATGAGCTACTTCTGATAAGATTATGATCCAGAAATACCGGGGATGGAACGAGTCTTGGATGCCCTTAGTACCATCATGTGGCCCTCTATGCAACCAACTATACGACAGGCTCAGCAGTCACCACAGACTCGCGAACGCGAACACGCACTCCTCGATTGGGCTAACGCCTCCCACGACAACGGTCTAACAGAGATCGAAGACATAGTTGCGAACTCCAGCGAACAATTATCTGAAAGGACGAAAGCGATGAAGCTGGAGATGCAGGAGCTTGCGCGCTGGCTCGAGGAAGACGACGCTTTGCGGGATGATCCGTGGAAATCAACCATTACCTCTGGTGGAATGAGCACGTCACCAACTGAAATGGGATTGGGCGATAAAACACCTGGAACAATTGATACCTTTGGTTTTGATGACGACTTCACGGTGTTCGTATCAGCGCCAGCTTTTGACCCCTCTGCGACCGTCTCAGGCTGCTCAACGCCAGAGGTCCCCACGGATGGCTTGGCCGCTCCACACGCAGGAAGTCTCTACCATTCTTTGGGCTCTGTTTCCGATTTCGGTGGCAGCGAAGATGGGAGGGTTGTAGATGATGATGATGATTTACCAACTAAAGAGGAGATCATGGCCACCTCTTCCCAAATATTCGGACCTCCAAAATTCCCACTTTCACCAACCATCGAGACTCGCCCGGACACTAGCAAGGCATCAAATTCATCCGATCATAATCCTCCCGGTACAACGGTATCGAAGGCTTCCTTAGATGAAGATGTGGACGCATTTGCTACGGAGGCAAACGGTGTTGGATCGTATCATATGGAACATTTTGATCTAACAAAAGTTCTTGGTACGCTGCAGGAGATGAAGACTGAGATTTCGGCGATCGAAGATGAAGGTGAGAGGCGAAAAGCGGCGGCGAGGGTCGCACTGGGACTAGTATATGGACTGGAAGCAGACACCGAATTGTTGTAGATTGATTTAATGGATATACAGATGTTCATTTCTTCACGCGTCTCGAGGGGCGACGTCCATCATAGGTAACTTCAAACCCTAATAGTAGACCCTTTTAGCAAACTTGTAGCATGGTAGAAGTTCGATGAATTGTGCAAGTCAGGAGTTAGTGACCATAATTGGTATATCGGATTGATTGATCCCACAGTAATCGGACGCGTAGTGATCGTGCCTGGTTTGAATGCATGTTCTCACAGTCGTTCGTAAAGCTGGCCCAGAAAAACAACTCTCGCTTTTCTCTTGACGGCATAGTCATACACGTCTGGTTGCCTTCAGTCATACTTCTCTGCTCCTCCAACCTCTGCCATTTTGGCTTTATCCTTGGTCAAAATTCAGCCGTAGGGGCTTCGACTCGAGCTCGTTGTTCTCTTCTGCTGTCGGTCTAGACGACCAGTCAGCGCGCCCTCAGACTAGATTCCAGAACTGCTGCATTCAGACAATATGTCGGCATTCCCTGTGCAGTCTGGCTCCTCTGTAAACGGTCACTATAATCCAAATCCTCGACCTTCTCTACCACGATCCAATTCTACTCCTTCTTGGGCCAAAAATGTGTCCATGGAATCGCTCAGATCACCTCGGACACTCCAACCTCCATTTACATCCACTTATAAAATACCGTTACTTAGGAAACGTCATTCAACAAATGTCTTTCATTCGTCACCACCTGATCGAGCAAAGACTCCAGTTCCTGTTCCTGGAATCCCACCAATACGCCCACTTCGCAACCCGGCGCGTGCAGCAATTCCCGCGCAGGACCCTTTGACTAGGACAGTGTCCTCCAAGCCAAGTACTCGACGACCGTCCACCTCGTCCGATGCACGGGAAGAAGTCACTCCTTGGGAGTTCGCTCCAGGACCTACGCACGACAAGCATTCCCTAGCAAACTCTGTGGACAGTGGTAGCAGCTCGCCTGTGTCACCCCGACCTCGAAAGTCTCTGACGACGTCGACGGGTCCACTATCAGAGGTTACGCCATGGGAGATGTATCCTGTGCGCAGGTCCGCGACAAGCCGTTCCTCGTTAACATCAGGATTTATTGACGAAGTTACTCCTTGGGAAATGCATCCTGTGCCGACCATTGTTTCCTCCCGTTCCACGCTGGCGACAGGTCCCGTGGAGGACGTTACCCCATGGGAGCTCGCCCCAGAGCCAACACCTGCGGCCATCAGCGAAAAACGATTTTCCGTAAGTGGAAACTGATCTCCTCTTTCTTTAGTTGCCGTGTTGGGCCGGGTGTTCATAACATGGGCTCAATATCAGGCTGCTGTATGTACCTGACTCTTGTTCTGTTCTCCAATCCAACACGACACGGTTCCCTACCTGTCCTACCTTTGGCAACTCTTCTACCTTCACGACTCTCATCACGATGTTGACGATGTTCAATGCTAATTTGTACTCTACTCCTCCCCCGCAGAACCGGCTTTCCGCATCCTCCAGCCAAGGCAAACTTCCCACAGATATTACTTTCATCCGGCGACGAAAAAGCACCAGCGCCAAGTCCACAAAGACGCGTTCCAATTTCTTTGGTTACTCTTACAACGCACCCGGTGATGTAAGCGGGTCGGGGCACAGTATTAGTGGCAAGTCCTCCATCAAATCCGCGTCGAAACGTGCTCGTGCGACCCCATCACTCCCCCCTCTACCGCCTCTCTCTCCATTCCCACCATCCAATAGCCACAAATCATCGACTACACCGCAAGCGGATCTCAGGTTTTCGACCGCCGATCGCACCATCTTGGAGGAGCTGAAGCGGAATCTGAAGGCCAAGGATGCACAATTCGTCATGAAGGGAGAAGGAAGTTTGTTGGGGCCCGCCTTGGGGTCTCGTGGAAAGAAGCACCATGCGTTTCCTAAGGAAGAGGTCCCGTACCCCAGGAGTTATGGGCGGGAGATTATGGATCTGTGAGTACATTTCATTATTAGAGCAAGTCCGAGATTTCCCCGCGTCTGCTCGACTGCCTCGGCCTTCTCCGTCGTTCCTTTTGGCCTTATCTCATGATGGTGACGTAGGGACGTTTGGGAAACCGTATCTTGTCAGGCTCTGTGCGAGAGCCTTACGTGGCACGTGTTTGAGACACCACCAACCAAAGTGTACGTGAAGCTGGAGCTCTTAACTGCGCAGCCGTGATTGACTCGTTGACTAGGCTGGACCTGGGCTGCGGTTCGTTTCTACAAAGACTTCTAGATCATCATTTGGTCTAATGTACTTATCGTGGCAGGGACAGGGACTTGGGTATTGAGCTGTGCCAGGACATGGAAGGTTTGTGAAACAATTGCACGCCCTTGAACTCCCGTTCATATTCGTCTTTACAGGACTGTCATTTCGTTGGTAAGCCTTCTAGTTCTATGACCCATGTGGAATGGCATTCGAATAGCCTCTTCTATGACAGGATTAGATATCGTTCCTCTCCAACCCGACCTTCACCAAGTCGGCTCTTCAGATCTTGCTTCTAGAATCACTTGGAAACATCATAATTTGTATGTATCGTTTTGATATTAAGTTAATGTGGACCCTGATGTTCTTGGACAGCCTAGAAGGACTCTCATTTCCGGATGATGAGTTCGATTTCGTGTGAGTGACCGTTTCGATGGTTCCGTGGTGGAAACTTCTTATTGTGTCGAGATAGACACATCAAGCGAATTGCACTTGGTGTTCCTGAGGATCAGGTACGTTGTATGGATGCTTACTTGCCCAGAACTGGATTTAAATGTTTCTGATTAGTGGGATCATCTATTCGAAGAGATATGTCGCGTCTTGAAACCAGGTGGTGCTTTTGAAGTCAGTTTGTCTTTTTGTTGCCGTTAATAATACCTTTGCTTACGAGGTATCTGGATGACCAGATGATCGAAGAGGATCTCTTCTTCCCTGGAAAGCTGGACAATGACGACGAATCAGATTACACGCGTTCGGAAAGACGATCCTCCCTCCTCTCATCTCACCGTCAATCATCTCAATCTCATTCATCCAATAATCTCGAGAGCTTAACGGACAGCGAGCCTTCATTTCTGCCGGACGATGCTTCACCTCTAACTCCCACGACAGCCACATTCCCACCAACTCCCTTGCGATCTAACTCCCCTACGGCACAGGTCGCCGTCAACGAGGAATTTGAGAAAGAGGAAGCTCAGGACCTTTTGTCGCAGGTCATGCGCGATTTCATGGTGCCTTCTGATGAAGCTTCCGTTATCAATGATACTTTATCGACTGCGACAACTCGAGGGCATCTACAAGTCAATGCACCAAAGTTACCCTTTTCTAGTTCAGCTGTATCACTGGGTCTTCCTTCTGTCACAGCCGCGTCGTCTGATCTAGAAACGAGTGCAGTGCCCAAAATACGAACCCGATCAAGAGGGTTGTCACTAACAGCTTCTCTCTCTGTACCCGATATAAAGTTCCCGGGACAAACCTCATCTACCTCACAAATGGCAGAGGTGCCACCAAGTGTTCCGTCAGTACCACTCCTACTACGAACGATACCAAAACCGCCCGCCAATCCTCACGACCATTCGCTTTTGGAAGCCATCTACATCCGCCTACTGGAATCGAGGTTTATCAATAACTCACCTCTCGCCCTTCTGGCAAACTACGTTGGATTTTATTTCAAAGGTGAGTAGCCATGCAGAGACAACCCAATCCCTATTAAGTCTCTCTCAGATGTCCGCACCCACCCACCGCTCCAATATTATTTTCCTGCGGTGCCGCGTGGAGCTCGTTCTACCCATAGAAAGGATAGCGATGATGATGTTGACTGCGAAGAATCCGGCTCTGATTCGGATGATGCCCGTGATGCAATTCTTCCCAGTCCAGTTATCCGCGTGGTGAAGAGACATTCGCGGCAAAATCGTGAAGAGGAAGAAGTACCGATCTCGGAAGAGAATGGATACGTCAGTGTTCGCAGCCTCGTGGAACATTCATCTCCCTACATAACGATTGACGAGTCGCGAGCCCCGGCTATTTCTCCTGCTATCAAGGGTATGTTTCCTGATACACCCAGCGCGAAACTCCAGCGTGGTTACCTCCTCCCCAACACCACCATGCACCTAGATCTGAAGACCTTGAATCTCCATCTCGCACTCAGGGCTGCAGAGATTGTCGCGTGTTCGGAATCTATGTGGGACTGGGTATATGAGCGTAAGGAACGCGCGGGATTAAATAGACCTGTGGTCAGGGGCCATCGTTCTGGCTCGGGGTCCGTCGAAATGCCTGTTCGGCGATTGAATGTCTCCAGGTCAACCAGGAGAGACACCTCTGCACCATTCGAGAATGATATCCTGGATCTTACACGTGAGGAGTTTGACGGCCTGGTCAACTGGTTCGAGATGTGCGTAGTCGTTTCTTCGTGTATGACGACCTCATCTTATTAACTTTTCTACATAGGGATATGCGGGATAAATGTGCTATCAGCGACGCCCTAGGAGATCGGTTCTCATGGAACGTCGCCAAATTTCCAGTATCCGAGGAGCGTGAGGTGTTCGAAAAGGCTTGTGAGAAGTGGGATAAATGGGAGCAAGAACAGGGGCAGCTAGCGAGGACATTATCTCAATCTTCACACCATGCCTATGCCACGGGACATCCCTCTCCGGCAGTACTCGAGGGCAGTCATCCGACTGGATATCCTACGTCAGGGGAGCAACGGAAGAAAAGGGCGTCCAGTATTTTGGTGACGTCGCCACCACAGCGATTAAGCCGCGTAATGCGCGTGTTTGTGGCTTGGAAAGCCGGCTAATCCTCGTCGCGAATACGTGACCTCCGTATTCGATATGATCACTGATATAGATTGTATCATCTCTTCGCGCATCTAATTATTGTATATCCTCAAGATGGAGCCCTTTAATGCTCAACTACTTAACACATACACCTTACTTACCCCCTGCCGCACATAGAGGAGTGTTTACGGTACGCGTGGTTAATTATCTTCTCGCATACCTCTGTAGCTCGGTGTCAGTATTCAAGCATACTATCGTGTGATCACTTTGATAGTTAGCAGACCGGCAAGGTCCACTTTGAGAAATATAGCCTCCTTTCTAGTAACCCTTTTCAGGTCCTGAATGGCCGCTTCTGCCTTATCCTTGCTGCGGGCAGCAATATAGACCTTTGCATTGCGCGCAAGAAGGTTAAACAGTCGCTCGTACCCGTGTCTGCGCCCGTCACAATGACGACACGGCCGGAGAGGTCAGGGATGTCATCAACGGAAAAGACGGGGCTTGGGGGGAAAGCTCTCATTATAGAGTGAATGCATGTTGCCCATGGTGGTCGATGTGTGAGTGCGATTCCAAGGCATGAGTGAAAGGTTATGCGCCTGACGTGGGTCCCAATTGCCTATGTGGCGTTGCCGTTATAATTAATGGATCATTACGTTGTAAATCAGCAGAGGCTCCAAGCCTGTACGCTGTATGTGCAGCAGTAGCGCCGACCGCCCCATCCCCGTTTTCCGGTTCCTATCAAGCTCGATCAGAGTGATTCCCGATGCCCGAGCTCTCTGATAAGTTGCATGATAGCTGGTGGTAGTTCTGAAAATAGAGGACTTACCCCACTTCTTACTGCGAAACTACGCGCTCTCCCTCCACCACTTAGCGGGCATTTTTCTTCTCGATATGGTGATTACTTTTCTCTTGATCGTTGCATATGATGGATGGTAGGGTTGTAAAATAGCGTCATTTCTGCTCGGCAGATGAGTAGAGATGCTTGCTAGGCCCGACGAGTGCTGAACGAGGAAAGAAGAGGAAAGAGAATCACCGCCGATCGGCGCTTCCGAATCGAATTAGCATTCATTGTTGGAGACGTAAATATCGATAAAACACAGTATAACATAACGCACATAGACACCCCGGTCCCCTAGCAAACAACAACGAATAATAATCAAACATTAGCAACTTGCTCCTCAGCCCACTCCCATAACTGTTTCGCCAGCTCGGGGTCTTGAGTGGCAGGCACAGCTTCGCCGACGCGAGCCCATGGGATGAGATACTAGGCAATTCACAGAATAATGAGGAACATGACAAAAGTTAAGATCAATGCGATAAACCTTGCCGTTGAACTCAGCACCAGCAGCTGACGTGCCCGCGTATAATTGCGTCAAGGCACCATAGGGAGCGGGGTGGAGTATTAAGCCCTAGGATTGGGGTAAGCATCTGCTGCTATATGCGCAGGATGTCAGGATGTGAGAGCGTACCAATAGCATGTCAAGGAATGTCGGTGTATGACGTTGAAGGTCGGTACGAAGATTTCCAGGGTTGAGAGAGGTTGATACAATACCCTGGTTTCCGTATCGGCGCGCCAGCTCGTTGGAAAATACCACATTGCCCTACAGCCGTTGCCGTCAACGTGGAGTGAGTAAGAATGGCGGAGGGAACATACAAATTTGCTCTGGCTGTAGAGCGTGAAGGGCGTGGTCTTCTTGCGCTTTGGGCTGTCTTTGAATGTGTTGAAATCGAGCTTTCCCAACATGTGTCCGGAAGACGAAGTGTTGACGACACGAGCTTTGCCATCCGGACTGCTCTGGGCTCCGGCGAGTAGAGCGGGAAGGAGGAGCTTTGTGAGGTAAAAGTGGCCTATGTGGAAGTATGTCAGACTGTTGGACAAGGATTAGACGACCAGGAGAGCTGACCGAGAACGTTGGTGCCAAACTGCAGATCATAGCCTTGTTGGGTTATAAGCTCGACAGGTGGTGCCATTACACCTCTGTGATATGCAATATGATACAGTCAATATTGTATGCGCGCGGGATCACGAGTGTGGACGTGCCCATTGTTGAACAGAACGTGAAGCTCATTCTCTTTGCTGTGGAAGAAATGAGCTAATTGTTATAATTAGACGCGTTGAGTATACCTCAAGAATTCCTCAGCGCCGGCTTTGATGCTTTGAAGATCGGCAAGGTCTACTTTGAGAAAGATGGCCTCCTTTCCAGTATCTTTTTTCAGGTCCTCAATGGCCGCTTCTGCCTTGTCCTTGCTACGGGCAGCGATGTAGACCTTTGCATTGTGCACGAGAAGAGCCTGGGTTAGGAGGTAAGTAATCAAAGTCCGTAGTTTACTGGGATATGCTAGCCTTTGCAGTCTCTTTACCAATACCTGTGGAGATGTCAGAGATGACTCTGTAGGTCCAACCTTGGCGCTTACCAGTGTTTGCGCCTGTCACGATGATGACACGGCCGGACAAGTCAGGAATGTCGTCAACTGAGAAGGCGGACTTTGGTGGGAAGCCTTCATTATAGAAAGAATATATGTTGCCCATTGTGTTCGATGTAATAATGTAGTCGCAATGGAATGTTAAAATATATGTCTCTGTGCCGGACACGTGTCCCGGCGTAGGTCAGTGACGTCCTCCAAAACTGTAGGTCATATGTGCTCACACACTTCATTTGTCAGGGTATGTATAGTTGAATATTTTCGGTAATAGTGTATACATTCAATACAAGGGTGGCCATATATATGAAAGAGAGCTCGAGGAAGCTTTGTTGAGGGAGATGAGAAAATGGGGTCCGTGCGCAGTGCACGTGTGTGTGATAGGGAAAAGTCTGAATCGGTTGCTTATCCTCTCTCCATAGCCGTTTTCTGCGCCGCACGACGTCGACATGCGGTCTCCGCCATCGCCCAACAGCGATCCCACCTTTTCTCTCCGCGAACTCGCCCTCAAGACCCTCAAGTCTCGCAGGAAGCCACAACCAGATTCACCGCTTTCCGTTCTGCCCGTTCTGCCCGCTCGCCCACCGCCTTCTTCAGACCTGTCATTCCAGCTTGATTATGGTCAGGACGAATATTCTGCGCCTCACGATATCCCACAGACGCCTGTTCTTTCGACCTCCAAGTCTCCTCTTGTTTCTACGCCTAACCCCCCCGCAAAGCTTCCAGAACCAAAGCCTGCACCTGTTCCCGATAACCAGGCTCGTGAAGAAGGTGAAATCAGCGACGAAGAAGAATCCCAGCCAACGCCTGTACAACCCAAACCTTCGACACCTTTGCCACCACCACCAAGTTCCATACCAAGGAGCCCAAGACATTCCACCCCGTCTACATCAGCACCAGCGCCACCCGACACCTCAAAAAATAAACCCCCGTTATATGAGCGGTTATCTGACCCTCCAATTATATCCAATTCCTTGACGTTTACCGCCAGCGAAGCATCCAACGCCATGCACATCGACCCTGCTCCTCTATTGCCAAACTTCCGTCACCTTCTTGACCCCGATCATGTGCGCCCAGGAGTAACCAGTCAGTGCCTCTTCGAGCCCTTTTAGCCCATATTCTGACCCACCAGCCCACAGTGAACCAAGATCAGTACGACAAGGCAAAAGACATCGTTCTTGACCTTCTGGGCTGGGGAGTCGACCCAACGTATCTAGTGGACTGTGGCGTCACTCGCGAGGTAGTGTACTACGTCTTCACTGAATTGAACCTGCGACTACCGCAAAACCTGGATACAACTGGTCTCCTACCGTTCACTCCAGAAGATGCATTGGAGCTTCAAAAATCAGCGATGATGCCTCCTCCTCCTCCGCCAGCTCGTCACTCCGCTCCGCTCTCTGGTCGAACTCCTTCGCCATCCCCAGCAACGCCACTAGCAAGACTCTTGACGACTTCACAAGCTCTCGAGTCTCCGAAGCCCGTCTCCACGAGTGACCTTCACAATATGGAACAGCAGCGACGACAAGAGCTTATGGCTCGCAAGGCTGCGATCGCTTCGAAAAAATCGAAGCAGCTGCCCCCTTCTACTACATCATCGCCACCTCGCCCACCCTCTTCGCTACCGTCGAGCAGTCAACAGGATACCGATATGAATGTTGACACAGTTGACGACTTCTTGAAGTCAATTGGTTCGTCATCGGTACCAGGTCATATCGCTGGTGACAGCAGTATTGCTGCTTTCCAGCCCAATGTCGACGACATGGACGTGGACGAGATTCCTGGCTTGAGACGTACGAACTTATATAAAGCCCCTGCACCAGCACGTCACGCCTCTTCTTCCGTTGCTTTCTCCTCTCCCTCAATGGTCTCGCCAACGCAGTCTTCGCAGGACCCCTTGTCGCCTACTGAAGCCCCGCCCTCATCCACTGAATCGGGATCGACCACGTTCAGCTCACGCAGCACCGACACCTCTTTGTCTTCATCTTCCATTGAAATCCGACTCCCCGAAGGCCCCGCTTTGCAACGACGCGGAATGAGAAGGCCTGTTGCTTCTGATTTTGTCGACTTTGACAATGACAGTCGAGCGTCGAGCACCAATGGATATCGAAACAGCAACGGAAATATGAGGCGAAGGGCACCTGCACCTGGATTCGCTAGTCTTGCTAATCAACCTCGATGTATCATTGACTTGAGTGATAGCGAGGGGGAGGTTGACGCGGATGTCCAGATGCGGGGTGTTGAGACGTCCTGGCGGCCAGGCGGCTATGCTTCGCCTGTACCCACGAAGCCTTTCGTTGCTCATCTCAACACAAACGGATGGGCGACACCACCTGTATCAACGTTGACGCCGACTATTGCATCTACGGCATCGACTCCAAACGGGACCATGTCTCCTGCGGCATTAGTAGCGAAAGAGACTGAAATACAGAGGATGCGAGCGATGATCGCACATAAGGAGCGTAAGCTAAAGGTGAGTTCTGACTTTGGTGGGCTTAAGTAATCTGACTGATGACGCGCATGGTCAGGAGGCAAAGGTGGCTCTTGAAGCCAACAAAATGGATGTGAATGTGAAACGGGAGGAAACTCCTGTCATCATTTCATCTGACGATAACGGCCAGCTCGCTACCATGGTAGTTCCTCCTCAACCTTCTGCCCGTACGCTACTCCACTCCCTCTTCCCTATACGCTGTCGAACTGACGTATGGTATGGCAGCAGAAGGTCGCTTAGATTCATCTGTCAGCTCAGACCCCGCCTCCGTACCGAGGAGCTCAGAGCAGGATACCCCTGTCACCACGACATCCTCAATTGGTTCTCCATTCCGGCTTGCCCTCCCGACCTCCGACTGACTTGTTTCAAACGTATCTGTTTTCTCCCTACCATCCATCCCATCAGGTCCTTCACAAAACGGCCACCACGCCACGAGCAATGGTGCCGACGAAGCACAACGTCAAGGCGAGTCCCCATTTCTATTATACATCTTAACCCCATTTCCTCGCCCTTCTGACACGATCTCCAAACTTTTCCCCTCACCATTCTACCGTGACATGACATGTTTGTCTCTTCGACACTCGCTCAAAACCGGCTTCGGGACACCTCGTGCCCTTCTTAATTTGTTCGTGATGAATTCCCACGTTCTATCTTGTGCCTTTTCATGTGTGCCCCGTCGCTTCTTCTTCCGATCTCGACGTTTCTGATACGTTACGCCCCACGCCTTTCCTTTTTCTCTCGTGCACACCCGATTCGGAAATTGACAGGAATGAATGCAGAGGCACAGTCAAAACATGCGGCAAGGATCTCTTCCCTTTGTTTGCTGTAAAGCGAACATCTCCTGTCCACCATTCCTGACGTCCTTTTTTGTTTGCTTTGTCTCATTTCGTTCCGGGTTCCCCTTGATTCGTTTATTCTGTGTATGGATTTTGCGGTTGGTGTTTTTGCACTACAGGGGAATCAGGACGCAAGAGCTAGGGAAAACGGTTCAGTCGACGTCGACCCAGCACCGTCTACGTCGACACAGGTGCGTCTCGGGAGTTCGTCTCTTTTTCCTACTCGGGTTGGCGGGCCTGTCCGCCGTTGGGCCTGCTTCCTTACTCCTCTGTCGTTTCACCATGCTGATGCATGTGATCGTAGGTCCTGATGACACAAGCCCTCCAAAAGCCCGTCGAAAATCTGGACCCAACAGTAGGACAAGATACCAATAGCCAAGAATTCTCAACATACAGCTCGCCTTTTCATTGGTATCCTCTCCTGGCCTCTCGTTCAAGAACGCAGTACACATCGGAACCTGTTCCACTATCTTCTTCTTCTTCTAACTCCTCCTCCCGCCCTTCTCTTTCTAGTCTTTCCTCTTTCGCAGCTACTTCTTCCTCGTTTTCCGCTTCTTCGCTTTCCTTTTCTCCGTCTGTACCCTCGGCGTCGCCGTATTCTGCTACTGTTGCTACTTTTACATTACCGAGTTTTTTGCCACTGAAATTAGCGACAGCAAGTAAGCTGCTGGATCCGGCAAAGCGGCTATGCCAGTACGAGGTGCCGGGGCCGGGGGTTTGTCGCGATGAAGGGTGCGAGGATATGCACCTGAGCCGGATCGCAGGTTTAGATGGGTGTGGCGGAGCTGAGCCGAGTGGTACGTCGCCGTGTGCTAAATTGACATCTCCTTTTGCCAATTTCTTTTCCTTTTCTGTCCTTTGTTGCGTTCTTATAACAATTTTGCACATAGACCCAGATACGGCGGAGTACCTACTCAACACGCTGCCACCGGGCTGGCTGACCGATAACCAAGTTTCGCAGCCCAGGATTATTTCGGCGCTCCAGCAAGCGCGGCTCAAGACCCCGCATTTGACATTTGAGGATCGGGTCACCCACGCGCTTTCCTCAATTGGACTACCGCCATGAATTGAAGTGGCGGAAGGGGGTGGTGATACCTCCGACGACCCGGGCTCGCACACCATCCATGACGAGGACGAACGTTGAGAAGACATAAATCAAGGACCTGGTACGGCCCAAGAAGGAAAGCCCTAAAAGAGCGCGTTGCGCCGTCTCTGGGGATCGAATTGCTGGGGCGTTGCGGGGGGTGCAAGCGGGCTCGCCGTGCATGTTCGCGGCAGCGTGTGCGCATTTCTTGGTGGCGTTCTGGCGCTGCGGAGCCGCAGAGATATTACAGAGGGAAAAGAACCATCTCAAATGTCAAGATTGGGTCCGAGATTTGACGCCATGATGTCGTGTTGTTGTATTCTGGGATGGCTGCTGATTTCGATATACCCGAGCCTATCGCTTTCATTTCGTTTTTATTTCTACCGTAGGTTGTGCCAACGTGTTCTTTTTCTACTTGCAGTTTGTATATATGTAGCACAATATTCTTGGATCTGCGCAGTTTGTATTCTCTACTATGCATAAAAGAAAACGGGTTCGGATCTAGGGTCACTTGCTCCGGGGAACATGGGAATGGTGGGTGACAGAATCAAAACAATGATTGGGCGTTATCCAGGGTAGGCCGGTGGGGGGGGACTGTTATGTGATGAGGGTGTCGCTGGTTGCTGTAGTGATATATAACTCTGTAGGAGGTGAGGAGAGAGGGGGGAGCGGCGATCTATCGGCGAAGTGGAGGCTGGGCGAGGGCATGTGTGCAAGCTTGGGAGGGGAGGCGTCCCGATTTAGATCTGAAGGTTCCATATTTGGAGTGGCTGTGTTTGGTCACGTTGAAGCGTGGGATGATTACTGCGGTAGGATTAAAGGACCGGTCTTGGATAGAAGACAGGGACTGGGGGAAAGTGGGAGGCAGGTGGGATGTATAATTAATATTAACTTGGGACAATGGAACGAGACTACACCACAATGACCTGATTCGGACAAGGTGGCGCGGACGGAGATGGCCGGGTGTGCCTTGTTTGCTTGTTGATGGGAGTTTATATGTGCCGGGCTTAGTTGGGACTTCAAAAACGAGTCCTGATCAACCTTCCCTTTTCGCCCTCACCCAGAATTCCTTTTCCGGCCAGTGTCCGTAACAGCAATATCTATCCATTCCTCCCTCCCTCGTTCCTCATCACATCCTCCCTCATTGCGCGTATTTTCTCCTCACTCCCTGTTAGTCCCTTCCTCCCCGTTTTTTTTTTTCTCTGTACAATATACTCACTGCAATTTCAACACCGCGGCTCCAACTTCCTTTTCTGGCGCACAGACCTCATCAATCGCTTCGCACTCAGCCCTCGATGTCGATGCGCAACAGCAAACGCCAGCGTCCGGTAGACTTGCACAGTGGACCGGCACCGAGTGATCCACATGGGCCAGGTGGACACCCGACAGTTGGGGAAGACGCGTTTATCAATGACGACGCGGCAGTTGACAGCGCAGGAGATGACGATGACGACGACGATAAGCCCAAGACTGACAAGAAAGCTGGACGACGGAAGATCAAGATCGAATTTATTCAGGATAAATCTCGACGTCATATAACGTTCTCCAAAAGGAAAGCTGGTATGTCTTGAGTCGCGTCCCACTTGTCTTCCGCTTCTCACATGGCCTATTTACAGGTATTATGAAAAAGGTAACTTTTCTTCCTGATATATTCAACCATCATCCATCCTCATCGCCATCAGGCATATGAGCTTTCAACCCTCACTGGTACTCAAGTCCTTCTCCTCGTCGTATCAGAGACTGGCCTTGTATACACTTTTACCACGGCCAAGCTTCAACCTCTTGTCACTCAGCCTGAAGGTAAGAACCTCATCCAGGCCTGCCTCAATGCACCTCCGGGTTCCTTGCCTTCCTCCCACCCCGTCGGCGCTGCCATCAATCGCACTACCGCCCCCATGCCCATGTCTGGCGGCCCCGCACCCCCTACAAACCTCCCAGGTGGTCTCTCTATCAGCCCCTCTACCACCCCCAAGGAGGACGACGACGACGACGCCGAAGATTCTCCTGGTCACCGTTCCACTTCCCACAAACGCCGTCGCCGCGCATCCTCCACCGCAGGCCCCGCCTCAGCACCGGCTCGTGGCCCTACATCCCCTCATTCCCCCAATGCATCCATACCCCCGCTCAACATCCCCAACTCTGGTCAACCTCCCGCCCCACCCCACCAGCAGCACCCCCAACCTCCCCCATCGCAGATCTCCCTAGGATCCCCGACCTCGCCCCAACAGCAGCATCAGCAGGTTCCCTCCTCGTCCCCCGCACAATATTCGAGCTCGTACCATCACCCTGGCCAGCAACAACAGCCTCCCCAACATCACCAACAGCCCCAGCACGACCCCAGTATCTACAGCTCGCACATGTCACTCCAGGGTGGTTACTCATACTCACCCAGCGGCGGTCCTCCTCCGCAGGGTGGTCCGGGCCAGCAGGCGCAGCTTGGTGGGCTCGCCGCTGCCGCCGCACAGCATGGACATTGGTCCCCACAGCAGCCTCAGGTTGGGCAGGGCGGTCACTACACACGTCGGTGATCTCTTCATACCAGCACACAACTGTGTTGCGTTACGGAGGATGAATCTATTTGAAAATTTGATTCTCTTTCTTTTTATCTCGACTCTCCCTATGCCATTTCGGTTTATTCCTCTCACTCTCAATTATATTAAAACAATCTGTATATCACCCACTCACCCCGCCTCTCCTACTGTCTCTGCCTGTACGAACGACCCGCGTTACGACCCACTACCTTGTGTTATACATGCCTCCCTCTCCCGTCTTTATCTTCTTGGTCTCTATAGCGATAGTATTAGTACTAGTACTATATACAATATTCGAGTGTTATTCTGGTGAAACTCTGATATCCTTATTTCCCTCATAATGGGTATGACTGAATGGGAATTCCTTTGTGTTCCGAGTCGAGGGGACATGTGTGTGCAATGGAGATAATCATGCGTAGCCCTCGGAGCGTACTTACCAATTCCATTCAATTTCTAACACAAATTGACGGATGTTCTTTACATAGCCCCTCACCATTTCCGTGCACTTCGGTTGTTGGATCTCATGATTATTGCTTACGTATACATACTGTAGGGATGATGGATGATTTGGAAGTCGCAAATGAACGGGGCTATTCACCATTCAAGAGACGGGCGCCTCACTCCAGCAAAATCCCTCCCCGGAAACCCAACTTGCAACGAGTCCTAAACTGCCCTGAGTTCGTCAATGGCAGAATGATTCAAATTATCGATCGATCTGATGCTCAGCTGGTGCTGTAATGTGCATATCCCCCCTGGCATGCATACGTAACAGACACCTGGCGATATTTATCCAAGCAGCCGTTAGAAATTCACGCAATAAATTAATTTTGTTGAGAACGCTGTACTAGTCCACTGCTTCTCTCTGCTCCACCGCCACTCATGCGAATCGCTAACTGCCTTCCTTAGTCGACTCATGATAGATAATAGGTGTTGCCTTGTCTATGCTGCAGAATGCCTTACGAAGGCCACCTTCTCCGTCGGGATCAAGATGGACAGCTCTGGTATTGATCGTTATCCCCAGCGATGTGGGGAAAGAAACCGTCAAGGTGAGTATTCTGTTCACCGATACGCTCCTCGAAGCTTGAGTCGCCGTACATAACATACTTATGCGCTCAAAAATTGCTTCCGTGTCACCAAAAGGAGACACGTCGTGTCGTCACTTTCAACTTTGACGCTGTACTGAGACAACTTCAGTTCACTTGAAATATACAGGCTCTACAAAGGTTTAAATGGCTGCTCGCAACCAAAACAAGGTGAAGCAGCAATAGAGGACCTGCGTGCGCAACGGGAAAGGACGCGATCTTTCTCAGGCTTGACCTTGCGTCCGCTGAATTACAGGAGTGAGTTCCTTCTCCAGATACTGCACACTGCAGACGAAGTTGATTCCCAACTATTGAAAAGACAAAAGAGAAGGAACTCCACATCCTCTTCAACAATGCGTGTGTCCGGGTACTCACTTCTACACCATCAACGAACTCACTGCCGACGGATATGATCTCCAAATGGGGACGAAAGGTGCTCGGGCACTTTCACTTCACGAAGGCTCCTCCTCCCGACTGTCATCTCCACAGCACAGACGAGCACAGATAAGCACGTCCGCGTACTCACGAACTCCTCCATTACGCATCATTCAGGCTGGTTGGACTTCAACACCTTCAAGGACGGTCCTGCGCGGCTAAAGCACGGAAGGTTCTCGGCATCGAGCTACCTTTATGCCCAGAGTAGGCTTGTGCGTTATCTGTGTTGTCAGAAGCAATGGTGATGTGAAGGCTGACGACCGGACAGGGAGATCTCGTGCTTGCCATGGAGCTGGCCAGGAGGTATGGCGATAAGGGTATTGTGTCGACGGCTATCAACCCGGGTAACCTGAGCACTCAGCTTCTGCGCAATTTCACGCCTGTGTAGCATGGTTACTGGTATGTCCCCTCGATGCTCCGCAGAGCATGCACTCGTGTTCATTTATAGTCACTGTGCCTGTACCCCGCTCCCATCGTTGCTCTTACCCGACTACTTATGGGGGGCAGATTTCAAAGCCAAAGTATGTTGTGTTCTTGTCAACGGGCAGCGGGGCGATTCAATGATCACATGGCTTGCGCCGTGGGCGAGGATTGCTACACCGCACGCAAGCGCGCTGGACCTGGGAGTGGCTGGAGCAGGTCAAATATATTTGATCACGGTTGCATGTACTACAGGTGTGCTTGCCTATGGACTTTACTAATTAGAATACCCTCCTTTGGGAACAAAAAAGCTGGCTGACGACCATTCGTTCCAAGAAATCTGAAGCATACAAGAAAGAACTCAATTACAATAACTTTCCGACTACCAGACGTCGGAATGACGAAGACTTGGAGACTGAAGAGGGCACAGGTCATTCTGCGCTAACTCTACTCATTGTATGTGTGTGTTTCGGAGTAAATTCATATAATTTTAAATAAGCTTCAATATTTCAATCACAGTAACATCGTGACTCTGCTTCTTAATATCGCATGCCTTGAGAGTCGACAGAGAAGCCTGATATATCAAGAACGCATCTGGGAAACATCTTCAAAAGGCCCAAGGGACGTTAGCCTGAGAAAGCTGTCACAATATCGCTTGACTTCCCTGACTTAGTTGCTCTTTTTGACCAAAGTACTCATCATGGGCATCGTTGCATCGACCTTTGCAGAGTCGTTTCCTCCCGAAGCCACTTTCTCGGTCGACGACATCCCAGACCTGGAAGGGAAAATTGTCATTGTAACAGGATCGAACGCGTACGTTCAACAGTGCCACGTCTGACGTTGGTATTGAATCTGACATGGCTTCCTCGCAGGGGAATTGGGAAAGAAACTGTCAAGGCACGTCCGAAATTAGCTTCTCTCCGCCGCTGACTAGTTATTGCCTTATACTGATTCTCTTCATTCATTGAACATGTATGTATACAGATTCTGCTGTCGCGCAATGCAAAGGTATATATGGCCACACGGAATGCGGAAAAGGCTCGGGCAGCTATTGCAGACTTACGTGCCCAGACTGGCAAGGATGCGATATTTCTAGAGCTTGACCTTGGAGACCTTAAATCTGTGAAGACCGCAGCGACAAATTTCTTGGCGTAGTTATGTTCTTGTTAACATCACGTGGCTGGACTGACGCCAGCCATTTACACCAGGAAAGAGAGCAAGCTGGACATTCTGTTCAATAATGGGTCCGTTGTATCACATCCATCACAGCGTGTTCATAACAAATCCTGACCTGTCAGAGGTGTAACAACTAAAGCCATGGACGAACTTACTGTCGATGGATACGATCTACAAATGGGAACTAACCTCATCGGCCACTTTTATTTTACGAAACTACTCCTCCCCATTCTCGAGGCCACTGCTCAGAACAGCGGCGAGAAACACGTCCGCGTCCTACAAGCATCCTCTGTGACACATTACTACGGGTCTTTAGACTTTGACACCTTTAAAGATGGACCTGCAAGGCGTAAGCTCAGTGTCGACGGGCTCTATGCACGGAGTAAATATGTAAGCAAGTTTGCTTGCTCAAATGGCTTCGCTGACGAGGTCAGATAGGGTAATGTGGTATTCGCGATTGAATTGGCACGCCGGTACGGCGAAAGGGGCATTGTTTCGATGGCTGTCAACCCCGGGAACGTGGACACTGACTTCACCGCCCAGAGGCTGCCCCCCTGGAGACGTTGGGTGCTCGTACGTACTAATTTGGAGCTCAGCCCGCGGTTTACACATTGATTGCGATGGCGGTGTGCAGAGGTGTTTCCTGTATCCGCTTCATCTGGGTGCTCTCACTCCGTTGTGGGGAGCAACTTCGAAGGAGGGTGCGGATTTCAATGGGAAAGTGGGTGCCTCAGGGATCTTAAATGTATAGTTTTTCTGACATATCCTAGTACCTCGCTCCTTGGGCAAGAATTGCTTCTCCACGAGCAGACTCGCTGGATCCAGTGCTTGGAAATAAGCTATGGGAGTGGTTAGACGAAGAAGTAAAGGATATCTAATATTTGGATCCTTGATACATGCATAGTGGTGGTACAAAGAGCTCGCCCAAGACAGTTATTGGTATACCAGGAAAGAAAATCTAGAAATAAAATGCAAATGAATACGATCATGATGTGACCTCTGTCTTTCGAGCCACCCAACGAATTCCATACCACACCGCGACAATGGCTAGGAATGATCCGACAATGGCTACTCCTATGTAACCAGAATTGTCGTTCGCCTGTTATGAAAACGATCAGCCATCGGACAAGCCGATCGTTATAGAATTAATGGAACACATACCCTTGCCCACGCGCGCCACCAACTTCCCTCCAACCCGCCGCCATCCTCCGCCTCCGCAGCCCGAGTACATCTGGCGCACTGATCCCCGATCAGCCCCATGATGGTAATTAACGAAATGCTGCCAATGAATTTGTACTCTGGTCTGCCGGGTTGAAGGAACTGGCTGCACACACCTGAAAGCCACCAGGATGCTCATGAGGGTCAGAACGATGCTGAGCCCAGACATCACATTCATCTTCACCGCAGTGTCCCTCGAAACCTTGATATCCCGATCACGGGAGGTATCAGGCACTGGAAATGTCGCTTCTCCGTCTTCACTTATGCAGGGGAGAGCGGGAGCTACTGTCGTGTCCACAGGTGCTATATCTTTCGTCCCAAAGTTCTCTCTGGTATCTGATGGAGTCCTTGCCTCTATAACCTTTTCCTCCGTGGACACTGTATCACCCTTCTTACTTTCTGGCGCGCCAATATGGTCCGGTGTTCTCTCAAAAAGTGCCCAAGATTTTTCAGGGAAACCAGCGTAAGAGTAGAGCATTAATATAGAATCGGCGGAGTCAACCAGTGTCATGCCTGTTGTGAAGAGAAGCTGTATTTCGTGAAAAAGGTATAAGTTTACGCCTCCCTCTTGCATGAAAGCTTGGGGACATACTGGGAGAATCACAATGTTTGAGGAAGGTATGACCTTGCCATCAGCCCCACGCTTTGCGATGGCGGACAGCGCTAAAAGTGCTATCGAAGATGCGGTATCGAACCCTTTTTTACATGTGAATAAAATTGGCCATGCAAAAATGGTGTTGGGCGTACCAAATCCAAAAAGTACGCCCACTGGGTACATCTATAAAACGCACTGTGATGTGAATCTCCTTTCTATCATTAGTGGCGCCACATACCTTCCAAGGTCGGTTCACAAAAGTCATGACAGGTCCCAATAATCGCATCATGAGCATATGGTTGTGGTGCGGCTTGTACTCCGAATCCGGAACGATTTCACCTCTTGCGCGTCGCTTCATCAGAGTTTGCTCCTTTAAACAGAATCTTGATTCGAGAGCTTGAATTATTGTACCATCAAGACTTACTTTCCGGCGTTGCATGATTATTCGCCAGAGGATCACGGTATTTGCAAGACCAACGAGAAATAAAAATGATCCACTTACGGCCGCACCTGGATTATAGTTTACTTCGTGAGAATAAATTTGTGCTCGACTACTTACCGACGATGCCACCAACCTCCCCTACGTCGTGCATTTTTTCGAAGACATCAGAGGATATGGCGATAGCCACGGTCTGTGGCCGTACGTTTAGCATGCTCTTACAGTGAATAGAAATAAGAGACTGACAACTACGATCACGATGGTGCTATGCCCCAGGGAGAAAAATAGACCGCAGGTTACGGGGAGTTGCCCCAGGCTGATTAAGCCACGGGTGGCGTTGTCGATTGCGCTTTTATAAGGGTCATGATCATATCAGAAAAGGGGTATTCGGGGATAAAGCATGGAATCTAGATGTGCGCAAGGATTTAGCTATTTCAATACCATTAAACACCTTTCTTCGCGCGTCACCTCACCTATAACCTAATATGATCTGCATCAAGCGCTTCACACACAACGGCACCACAAAGGATTAGACCACCGTTAGAAAACCGTCACAGGGGACTTACCGTGTCTCAAACCAAGCGTCTATAGGTTTAAGGAACATTTAACAAAGCGCGTGACTGAGAAATGGATGGAATAATTGACCCAGGCTAGGAGAGCGAGGCTCAATATAGGTCTCGTGTCCTGATTTTTGCCGAACAGAATCCCTGCGACGATCCAACAGATCGCATTCGCCGCAAGTCTAGTTAAACTTCTGTTTTAATTTCCAGTGAAACCCATAATCTAAATACAAACGCACTCGGTGATCGCAAGGATCAGCGAACGTCCAAGTAGAGTTGGTTTGACGGAGAAACGCATTCGGCGTTCGTTACAAACCCGGGATCAAGGTGATAAATATTGATCGGAATATTCCGCAAGC
Source organism: Blastosporella zonata (assembly GCA_018856295.1). NCBI lineage: Eukaryota > Fungi > Basidiomycota > Agaricomycetes > Agaricales > Lyophyllaceae > Blastosporella > Blastosporella zonata. Next base: position 37,927 of record JAFLHD010008900.1, on the reverse strand, counting down.
GTCATGGCTGGCCCCTGACTGCTCTTAACACTGAGAAAAGGCGTGTTACGCGCACGCTTACCGGCGACCAGGCAGCATGCATGCTTCTGTATCGCAGGAGTGCGTTATCCCATTCCACACCATACACGTCTCACAGCATCTTGACAGGGTGCTGCTCGCGTTTCGCCGCGGAGTCTGCTTCCTGATACCCAATCTCAAGGACCGGGTACCCTTAACATGGCGTACAGCGCCTTTACCAGTCCTATATTATATTCCTTTCTTTTTCATGGCATATCTCGCCCGCAGGCCGGACACATACCCCATGCGCCTCCTTCTCCTTCCAATCACTTTGTGTGGCATCGTAGCCGCAGCCTATCATTTTGTGTGGACACCTCCGGAGCTCAATGTTTATAACTGGGGCCAATGTAAGCGTCGTATATGGATTGAACATGATAGAAATGCAATTCAACGACTTTTATATATGTACAAGGTCTCTTGGCTGCTGTGACCATCGCGAAGTCACTCGAGTACTCCTTGAACGAAGAAGGTATGCTCAAGGTCGGAGAAACGCGACCAGGTGCAATGAAAGGTAAAGGCAAAGTGGTAACGAATGGGAATGTCGTTGCACACCGTGGCCTCAAGTTTCTCCCATCCGGAATTTATGACGCAATTGAACTCATGCACACCCTCCGTGGCCTTCAATGGAAGTTTGGACAAGGCGCCTATGTCCCAAAGTCCATTCGTCCACAAGAGAAAAGCGCATTCCTGCGGGCCACCTCAGTGTCCTTCATCCAGAACTTCCTCCTCGTGGATGTCCTAGAATCCACGATCAAGCTCTTCCCTGGTGTCGGGTCACCCACGGGTGGAACCATGTTCTATCCCTTTCTGTCTCCGTTCTTCCGCTACAGCGTGGCAACACTCATCCATATGCTGACCGGTTCGGCCATCCTGGCAGGATTCGGGATGGTTTATGATCTTATAACTCTAATCGCTGTCGGCTGCCTCGATGGCTCCCCGGCGTCCTGGCCGCCCGTAACCGACAACCCATGGGGTGCGGACTCGATGCACCAGCTGTGGTCAAAACACTGGCATCAGCTTCTGCGTCAGACGTTTCTTGTCCTTGGGGGTTACCCTGGCAAGTGGCTTGCTGGCGACCTGGGCCTACTTTTTGGCACCTTTATCGCCTCGGGGTTATTCCACGAGTGCGCTATGTACTCGATGGGAAGGGGATACGACCACACGGCGCCGATTTTCTTCGCGATGCAAGGGCCGGTATTGATACTGGAGAGGGTATGGAGGAAGGTCACTGGCCGGCGCGTAGGTGGTTGGCCAGGGAGGCTATGGGTTTATTCGATACTCTTTCTTGCTGCACAACCCATGGGTGAGATTATTTCCACCATTCGTCCTCCAGATATCTATTTACATTCCTTAGTGAACGCATGGCATCGGCGAGGCCTCGGAGGTGGTATGGTGATCCCTCCGTTCCTCAGTCCCACGCGGATCATCCTCTTGCCCATTGTTCGCAGATATATGTACATCGAATTGCAGAGATGACACTATAGAATTGTCAGGGCGGATCTCCGTGTATAGCTACTACCACTTGTACTATACTCCACACTACACATTCCATCACTTGCTCATACAATCAATCAATATACTTGGCGAGATTCAGGCTGTTTCTAAAAACGCACGCAGTGTAATCTCAACTCGGAGCGTAAGGGAACCAGTTGTAGTCTAGCGTAGGTCCTGTTTTAGCTCAAACGGACACCAGTCCGACGCCACTGAACTGTATACCTGCATTCAGCCCGCGATATTTCAGGGTCTTAGATACTTGTCCCACTTCTACATTTGCGAAATTCACAGTCAGACAACCTAACCCCTTGCGTGGCGCAGCACAGACGCCACGTTTATATAATGTGATGCTCATGGGAAGACATTGAAGGAGATGCTAGATGGTGAAATAATTGTATCGATGTGGAGCAGATCATACCGTTAGTTAACGCAATCCGCGAGAGATCTTGTAAAAAAAGAAACATCCGCGATTAATCTGACATCATGATGGAGACCAACGAGACATATGCCAGGACGTGCTTCGGAAGATACTAGTGCTCCTGTAGGGAATGTTTTAGAAAAGAGTCTTACTGCGGGTCAGACCAAGGTCAGACGACTAGTCGAGAGGTCGAGAGGCGGGGGCCGCCTTGGAAGTGGACAGTCAGGGGTTCCAACTTTTGAAATTGAATACATCACGTGAAGATGGGCCCTACGTCATGTGGATAATCTGATCATACTTGGACGATTTCACGTCCAGGGGAGCATCCGTCCTCATCGAGCGACATGTCACAGCATACCACCACAACGACGACGACGACAGAACCACCACCCCCCGACTCATTAACCATACCCATACTCCCTCCCCCAGAGCTATCCACCGAAACCGACCCCCCTGATCCAACGCCAGCTCCTAAAGATGAAGAGCCACTACCAGTACCAGACCCAGAGGTGTGGCATATATCGATCAACCCGCGATGAACCCACTCACATGCATTTACACAGAACCCCCCCGAATCAGAGGAGGATATCATCAACATGGAAACCTGGGACCAGATAATCGAGCTCGATGACAACCCCAATCACGACTTTTCCAAGGGCATGACGTGGGCGTACTTTGCGCAGGCCGAGAAGACATTCAAGGATATAGATGAAGCCCTGTGTGTGCCCATTGATCAACTCTAAACCCTCCAACAAGTCTTATCGCTTTACAGATCCAAAAAGGACCTAAATCACCTATCATCGCTAGGGCACTTCCTCAAAGGCTCGTCTGCGGCACTCGGCCTCTCAAAGGTCCAAGCTTCGTGCGAAAAGATACAACATTATGGCAAGATGCGCGACGAGGAGGCGGTGAAGGAGACGGATAAGAATTTGAGCAAAGAAGAGTCGCTCTCACGCATCACGGCATTGCGGAAGCAGGTCCAGAAGGACTATATTATTGCGGAGCGATGGCTGAAGAACTGGTATAAGAATAACGCGACATACGAGCCTGAAGCCTCCGACGGAGAACGCGATTCGTGAATTCCCCCTGCGCAGAGATGGATGTCGCGTCTTGAGGGGAAATGATCAATCGAGGCGGAAGCGTGGGTGGCATGGCCGTTTAGGCGAGCCTGAGCTCGATATGGTCAGGGCGCATGATGGACATTCATTTCAGCTCGCATCTAGATCTCGCCCGAGGGTCGGCAGGACTAAATTGGAGGTGAATGATTAGTCCTCGCGTGTTCACTTTTCGAGGAGGATTGGGCAGAATGCGTGTTTCTGTTGCTTGTTATAACTCGCGTGGACTATACGGCTCGCGAGCAGGGACTTTTGAAACGTATAGGCATCGTACGCTATGACTCACCGTGCGGTGTCGACCAAGGGTATGCTGTATGTCTGCTCTTTTGTGGTAGATACCTTTTTTCCATGCCTACTCTACTTTCTTATTTTGCTTCTATTGACCAATCTGCGTCACTCGTGTACTACAGTCATCACAACATACTCTTTTCTGTAATTCCTTCTACGCTACGGCTCTGTGGCACTGACGTTATTGACTGACTTCGGTTGCGATTCTGCCATGAAAGCACTCGAAGCGCTTGAAGCCTTCATATGCCAAAGAACCAGTCATTTCGTGTGATAGCCAAGTCCAGCGCTATGGTATCGGATACAAATGTGTTGAGAAAGCTAGTGAGTACACGGATTTCAATGCTACACGCTACAATAACGTCTCAATACCGTAATCGATTCAAACGGCTAAATGAGCAGCGCTTATACGACACGACATGTGTCACAACCCATCTTCTCCGCTGCATCTGACGTTCGGTGGGATTCGACGTGGACAAAGACCTATCCAAACACGACCAGTGGGAGGTCAGTCAAGGTAATCTAGCACGTCTGCGGAATCGCCTCCACTTGCCTCTGTATCCTGCTGCACGCACTGATAACAAAGAAACAAAGAATACGTTAACCAGTCCGCTGGCCCACGAAGGTGTTTCACTCACCCGTCTCTCACCGGAGGTGTCGTTGCTGGAGTTGAGCGTCGACAACTTATATACTGTATCGTTTTTGCTACTATTGGAGACGACAAGGGCATCTTCATTGTCGGTGCTATGCTGCCAGAAACTACGAGCATTGAGGCTGCTCATCAGGGAGTTCGTGTAGAGTTTGGAGAGCGGGAAGTTGAATATCAGGTGCCTGTAGACATCGTAGTTAGATAAATGCCTTCGCAAGGTGAGGGATACAAGCTTACAAGCCTGTTGGCTATATGGTATATTAGCGTTATGGTTCGATTGAAAGAACTCATGGCAAATGAGAAGAAACTCACATTGAGCAAATATACCATCAAATCAATAAACCTGTTCTCGATAAGTGATATATCCTCAGAACCCTGAATATGAGACGACTTACGCCCAAACTGCCGTGATAAAGCCTGGTAATGGGTTCCGTGTCAATTCTTCTACCATATAAATAGAAATATCGTGTACTCACCTGTTTGTACAGTTACTGGGAGTAATATGGTTCAACAGAATGCTAAGAGAAGTCCAGATAAATTATACGCACATCTCACGATACGATCGACATATGTATCCGTCTGTACGAAACCGGTCCTATGCTTCTTCTGAATTTGAGTTTTATTTAGCTGCAGCGTTCCGGTAGAGAGTGGTCTATCAAACACACCAGATATAAGACCAGAGTCCAAGTGATGACAATATCTGCAAATGAAGCTGATACCAGCCCTGAAAAGCTCGTCAGACGGAGCGTGCGAGAAGAGAATGTACACACAAATGATGACGAGGACTTTGAACTTTTGAAACTCGACGAATTGGGGGACGACGCCGATGGCAACGGCAGTTCCGATCCCCATAACTGTCCATCGTACTTGATTATTATCTTAGCCAGCAAGGAAGATATCGTGTCCGCTTACAGAAAGACGACGTCGCACAGAAGAGGATGATCAAAGTTATAGGCAAGCTTCTTGTAAGAACCTTGACTCTCCAAGCAAAGAAGGCCTGGACAAGTCCGCCAAGGATACCCTGGAAGAGAGAAGTGAACATCGAAATTAAGCGAATAAAATTCCTCGATGTACCGTAAGGGCGGGATCTAGGGAAATTAAGCAATTCATCTAGAGCTCTAAGGGCAGACTTACCCGTGGCAAATACCCAGTTTCCTGTCATCAAATATGCAACATCTCCTAGAAAAAGATCGCCTGAGTTAAACATCAGAACCACATTTTTAATCTCACCAAAATGCGTAATCAAAGAGTCATACAGATAAATAATAGTGAACAGCGTCTGGATCGTGTCTCCTATGAAGAGAAAATAGACCTAAAAAAGAGCATGTATGAGGGTATAGCAGGCGCGCTGGCAAAGAAATACTGACGAGACCCCGAATCCAGCGTCCATCACTGTATAATTGCCTTGAGGGTACAATATAAAAACAGAAAGTCCAAAGGGACGCACCGGTTATAACCTGAGGAATGATACATATATAGTTGTGAAGTTGTGATCCCATATAGTAAAATGTTGAGGGCAGTCCCGATAAGCATCGGCCCATGGCTGCGACGGCAACATCAGAGAGAGGAGAATTTAACGAAGACAAACAACACTGACGCTACCTCAGCTGGTTCAATTGCCATATCTGTGTGAGTCATAGTCAGCAATTGGCCAATCCTTAACTATATACCGGCAAGGGAAGAGACTCGAGGGTCAACTGCTGCTGTGTGGCAGAAGAGGCGTCCGCACGGATCAAGAGGAAGGAGTGACATCGAAGAGTCGAAATCCAGGGACAATAAAGGATCTTTCTGATTGTGGGACGTCGAGAGTTAAACTTACCAATTACTGTTGTACGTAGCACGCGCACAGATGTTCAGCGAGTTTACAATCACCTGTTGAGTGAGCAGTAAATGTGGGGTGCCAACATTCAACTGCTTTGTTGGATTTTATAAGTATAGCAACGCGAACAGAAGGGGTCAAGTACCAGTTCGAACACGCGAAGCAGCGTCCGACTCGGTTGTCAGGAGATTTTTAAGCGTCCTAAATTTTCAACGTGGAACCGAGGAGTTACTGGCGTCCATAGTAGAAACCGTGTATAGCGTATAACGAGTCATGCTGACTCTGAGGATGCTGAGTTCATTTTACACAGTGCCTGTTTTAAAAACAAAGAAGCAGATAAAAATCTCAGATTTCTGAAGTGGTTGGACTGCGAAGAACTTTCACCAATGTCGGTCACATGAGAGGTGACGTCACGCGTTGAAAATATTGTTTTCGAAAACTGCTGGCAAGTTGATTGGGCAATGCCTTCGGCGTTCGTTGACCATCTCATCAAGCCTCTTTCACTCTCGCGGCAGTTTCAAGATGCGCCACTTACTACTCAAACAGCGCTGTTAACCCCGCCCGGAGGAACTAAGGAGCAGCTCCAAATTTTGCTTTCTCGCTTGAATCAACCGTTCTCCGCCCCACTTGTTGTAGACACCATTGGATCATTGACCCAAATCCAAAGACGCGCCGATCTCACCATTTCTAAAGTCGACTCAGAGAATGACGTGCTCAGAGCTGCCATAATATCAAAACTTCTCGTGGGGCTCTATGCAGAAGGGATAGACAGCTATTTGTTCCAGGCGACGGAAGCTGAGACTGAAGCGGAGTGGTGGGCCGACATAGAGCGTTCTAGGTGGAATATTGCTTCGTATCTGCTTCAAAGTACGTATCTGCTGCCCCTCTAAACCTATCACCATATATTCAGCCCTTGCATAACAGCGACTCCCTCGAGATTGCTCAACCTCACTCGTGCTGTGATACATGTACTTCGAATCCAGAATCTCCCAGTAACACTTTCGGCATTCACGCCCTCTTCCCTCCGCAACCTCTTCCCATCGACGAGCTTACGACAACCCAATGCACTACACCAAGTCCTCTTCCCTCACCTCCGTCACCAGTCTCTTTCTATCACATCGTCTGCGATCATATTTTCTTCGACCACGGCGACATTGGATTCTCCTGATAACATCTTTACTTCATGCTTGCGAGCATTGGAGCCATTGCTTTCTCTAACGAGACTGCCCGTCGAGCTAGCAAGACAGGAATGCACTTTCAAACGGAGAGAGCTAGAAAAAATTAGAGATCAAAAGGCAGAGGCTCTTGGATATTTGGCACATATGCGGAATGATTTAGCTCTGGCTATTCAAGAGCCTGGCAATATCCGATCTTGTGTTCAGACTATGTCGCGTATAGCGGAGGGTGATATCGCAAAGGCCTTTGCTCCCTTAGATTTCGATAAAGGACCTTCTCCAGAACCATTAAACGAACTTCTAGCTTTATCTACGGCGGTTTTCAACACACAAAAGGTGGAACATCAGCGCCTTCTGGAATCGCAAGATCTCATCCGCCCGTCGCGTTTGACGCTTATTTGGCCGAGACTACTCCTTCTTCCCCTATTATCCATCTATGCGCTACGCTCGGCCTACGCCTCACGAGCAAGCTTGGCCGAACTTGTAACTGATACAAAGGCCACGGCAGAGGGGTTCGTCAAAGGATGGCTTCTTGATCCACTCAGAGACGTCGCAAAGACAGTTCGTGCGGGCAGTGAAGATGGCGTAATTGTCCAGAAGGAGGGAATCGCAGCCGACCTTGCTGTAATAAGTTTTCATTGCTTCTTTTGGGCTGTCCGCTAACACATCTCCGAAGTCTCTAGAACGGATGACTCTATCTCTGGCTAAGGATCAACTTAACTACAGCGATGAACAGCTGGCGAATCTTTCGAAGCAGATAAGGGTCGGCGACTTGACTCCGGTGCTTGAAATATATGAAGAGGATATCAGAAGCCCTTTGAAATCGGCTGTCACTGGGACCCTCCTGCGATCTGTGTTTATCCAGGTTCAAAAGGCCAAGGTTAGTCCAGATCATATACCTTCTTTGGCATTTATGTGATTTTCTTAACAGGTTGATATTGATCAAACACTTTCCGGCATCGACAAGCTGCTGAAATCACAAGAATTGACCTTCGCATTCGTCGGTGTGGCGCCCGCATTTGGCATTGTTTATCTTCTCGGCGGAACACTTATGGCACTCTGGTCCGGCGGAAGGGGTGTAGGTAAGTATGGGGGGAAACGAAATATCCGCGGTGTCTGGTCTGCAATGAGGTATGTTTTGACTGGGTTATGGGAAGTCGACTTGTTGCTCAATTATCCAAAACAGGCGCACAGAGCGTCTCCTAATCACGCAACCCAAAAGTCGACATCATAAGAACGGCGGAACGAGCGGAAATGACACAAGCGCTATTACACCTCTCACATCTGGCCTTCTCCTCCTCTCAGTGGCTCGTCTGCGAACATTTGCCGAGAAACACCTGCCTCAGCGATCTCGTCTGCGGGAGGGATTTTTAGAAGATGTGGGCGATTTGGAAAATCCAGATTTAGGGAGACTGGACAAGATGAAGGTGATTGAGAGGATGTGGAGATGCTGGGGCAAGACTCTTGGATGGGGCAGCATTGCTGTCGAGGGTGCCTCTAGGGCATAAAACGTGTAGCATGAAGCTTTATCAGTCAATTTGAGAAGCTATTGGATATTTCTGGCGATGTTTTTAACTCAGCAGGCGAAGACCACCAGAGGTTAGCACGTCTCTATGTCACAGCACACTTTCCTTGCTCACCGGGTGTCACGTAGCCAGTGGTAGCACAATAGATTGACGGAATCACGATACTCTGAGTGGCTGGTCATAATTCAGACGCCACAGTATAAATCTGAGCACGTCTGTAAGCACCGGAAAGCTGACCGCTGATGGATTGGCTGCTCCAGATCCTTCGATGGACAGTTGAGCACAGCTCCTTGAAGACTTCCGAAGCAATTTTCTCACGTAGAACTGGGCCCCGGGGTAAGAAGCTGCGGATTGGAGTGCTGATCGTCGTCATGAGCTCCTCAATGACGCCAGTGAATCTTTATATGACCTACCGATCGATTCGGCTCAAGCTATTTGATGCATGGAGGGATAGTGAATGTGATGTTGCCTTCGTTCAGGAAGTGCTAGTGTCATATCTCCATCCGAGGCCTGGGTGAATACATAAGGATAAAGTGGTCACCCTGTGCAACGCATTGCGTTGCTGAAGGAACGGCGGCGCTATGTTACAGTGATAAATCGATGGTTCGGAGAAGATGATGGCATTGAATTTGCCCAGGCTTACAGATAAATCGAGACAGGACCTTGATGAAGTAGAGCCCATCGAGAATCAAAGAAATAGAAGACTCCCCTTTGTTGATAGGGTCCAAGGGATCAGAAAGCTCCGGATCAATGTACCCAGCAGAGGTGTGGTTGTAACCTGTCCACCGGCAGGGGCTGAAATTACCGCTTGTGGGAATGAACCCTGTGTTACATATCATGTCGTCCGAAGTAATGTCTGTAGTGAGCTGCAAAAAATCTTTTAAAATATTATTGAAGTCTGTTCATTACCCTGACGCCACCACATTAGTACCGGGTATGCGTACCCCAATGCCCTGTCCCTGAAAGATGCTGTTTACAGACATCATCTAACTTAAAGGCTCGGCCTATATTTAGCGAAGCAGGATGTGGATTCATATTACCGAAAAAAAGGTTCTAGCATGAATAGAGCTGGCCAGGAGGATAAGAGAAAATAGGGAAATCGAGTGCATGATGTCTTCAGTGATGGTATGGGTTACTCAACTTGAGCACCAAGATGAATATATACTAACGAGTGCGCCCATTGACTCCTCTGTGGTCCCCCTCTTCTGACAGCATACTGAGGGTCATGCGGTCAATTAAAGACGCCACAACTGGTGAATTTTACAGTAACTCCGGGTTTTGAATTTTTGGCAGGAGTTTTAAGAGTGCTGAAAACACCTCGGGAGAATGACCTCGTCCAAAGTCGAGGCAAAAAATCACAATTGGAGATGGCAAGTATTCACGAGACTGAACCTGTGACGCGCGGGACTCATTCACGGAGCGAGAAATCAGCGAGATAAGCGTAACGGAGTGTGAGACCATGTTATGACAAGCGCCAGTGAAAACGGCGATCGAATCTTATGGCTATGCAGAGGGAAGTAGGTTGTTCTCAGGGTTCACCTAGACAGACACGTGTGGTATCGCTCTTCCCAAAGCCTCAGTTATTGTAGATATGCGCAAATGAATAAGGTTATGACATGGCCTGCAGTCGCTAGGCTGTGATGTCCATATAGAGTGGACCCCGAAAACGTGGGCCACCACTCCAATTTAGGAAATTTGCCACCACTATTGTGGCGGTCATGTGTAAAACCCATTATCCTACTCTGAGTGAGTCTGAGGTGAAGGTCTTCCTAGTATTATGAATATACTTGAAGTCATACTATTTATGCATCACACCGGACGGGTTAGATGCTTTATTATCGGTAATATCGGAACCGAGGGCACAAAAATGTTCACGGGTGAGCATGACATCCTGCAATATCTCCCAGGATAGGCTTAAATTGTAGCATCGCCCGCCGCTTTTAGACGTAGATCAGCTTACTGACGAGTTCTTGACCTTTGTCAAAAGGGGCAAAGAGTACAGCAAAAACAAACAATGATGATCCCTTACTTGACTGAGAGGCGATCCCTCTCAAATTTGTGCTCGCAAATACGACCATTCCTGTTCCACGAGTTCGATGCGTCATTAGGATGGAGATTATTACCTCATCGTCATGGAATAAAGGGCTAATCGCATATCTGGCCAATATTTTCGATGTTATTTAAAGACGACCCAAGCAAGGAGGAAGAACTGTTTGATGATCCAGATCCACTCGTTCTTAGTCATCAGATCTCAGCCTGTGAAACATCATCGTAGGCGAGGATGGCCTCGTTTGGGTCGTTGATTGGACATGAGCCATTTTTATCCCCCTTCGTTCGACTTTGTTGCGATGTGGAACCAGGCCCAACCCCATAATCTGTAGAACGACCAACGAATTCTGGAAAGACTCGATTCCTTTTATTTGCTGAAACAGGAGAGATGGTTGTCAAACTCAGCATTAATGGTATCCTACTCTGGCTATTTAAGTTTCCTGTCGTCGTGGCGCTCGCAATTTTTGGTAAGTTTCGTTCGTTGGAAGCTCGCGCTTCTCGTCTCAATGTGTAATCAATATGCGACACCAAGATAAAAGATTGCCATTAAAGCAGACACCAGATAATAGGATGAACGACATAAAAAATCGCCCAGGGCAAGAAACCATCACAGACATTGACTGTACTATGCTCGAGTCAGCACCGGCACACGAATATGTTAAAAATGATTGCCCTCACATAATCGTTCGACTTGACACATGTGTAAGGGGCAACGCAGGTGGTCGGGCCGTTATACCTGAAAATACTCAGAAAGTGCACGCTATAGGATGCAAGCAAACGTACGTCAACCCTCCACACTGACCATACTGGGCAACAGTGTCAGAAGGAGCGGTCGTAGTAGGGGCAGCAGTAGTTGTAGTCGTCTTTGTTGTAGTCGTCTTTGTTGTAGTCGGATTGGCTGGTGTGGTGGTTGGGTTGGGTTGCCCATTGCAACTAAATACAGAAGGCCCTATAGCAGTGTTAGAAAGCCCTCGTAATGCAAGACATCAACCATCTACCTGGTATGGTGTAGCTAGTAATCCCATTGTAAATGTTAACCGCAATTCCGGGATCAGTTCCTAGGTGCATGCTTAGCATTTAGTCAAGAAGCAAGGCAAAGAAAACTACCTTTGTATGCACCAGGGAAGCTCGATGTGAGGGGTGAGGTGCTTCCTCCACCGGTGATTTGCAGCTGGGCACACTCCATCTACGTTTTCATCAGTTGAGGCTTGATCGAATGCCAAGGGATTTGTCTCACGTAGAGTTGAGCACCAGGGTAGGTCTGGGCTGCGTGCAGCGCTAAATCAAACAAACTTGTAAGATAACGGTAAATAAGATCACCATTAGTCACACCTATGAGCTCAACGCGGAGGAGATATTGGCCGGCAGCGATACAATTCGGGATTGTGAAGGTAACTTTGCCCTTATTAGCGATCAAACGATCTACGCCCCATTTGCCACTCGAGTCCAATCCGTCTTGATAGATTTTGAACCATTGCAAGCCAGTTACAGAACTTTGGGTAGAGGAGGGTACCTTTGCCCTTCATCGAGAATGGAGTCAGCGTCTTGTCTCGTGAGATGAGGGACTCGGCGTACAGGTAGGCGAGCACAGGGCCCTTGTGCGAGGGATCGATGGGATCCGAGGTATCGCCAGTGTTGGCACTGGTGAGGGTGTGATGCCACTCGGCCGTGACTTGAGCACCAGCTGGGATAGGGATGACAGTGGTGGAGAGGGGTTGATGATAGGGATTAATCCCTCCGTTGCAGATTACATCGTTGGATGTCACGTCCATGATAGGCTTGGGTGGTACTCAGTATATGATAAAACCTGATCAAGAGTCATACTTACCCCGTCATAATCTGGGACTCGAATGCCATTGAGATGGCCTTGAGAAACTCCATTGACCCAGAGTTCCTGCGGTTTATTTGTTAGGACCCAATCAATGCCGATTCATCAAGTTGAGCTTAGCTACACACCTGGAAAATTGAGTGGGCCGATACAGAATGAAATAGGAAAAGAAGCGACGTCAGAGAGTATGCTTTCCTCATGGTGCAGAAATTGTTTAGTATTCGAGCGACACACGCACTATAAATACAGAACAAGTGAGAACTTCGGAATAAGGGTAACAAGACCGCTAGATCGTCGGGTGTGAGTTGTGCGCACAAAACGCTGGGCAATGCACGAAGTATGGCACTCATCCTCACAACCTGAAAGGTAAAAAAAGATCGATTGAATGACAAGGATATGCAATAACGTGAATGACAGAGCTCCAAAGGTCATAAGGTATCAAGTGGCCATAGGCGAGGTATAAGCTTGGCATGCTCGCATGACACGGACCAAGAAAGCCGAGAGTATGAAGAGATGCCTATCGTGAGGCTGCCGAAGTTCTTCATCCAACTGAAGTCATCATGAGGCAGGGGAATACGGGACAGCGCCATTGCCAAGCAACAGTTAGTTCCCGAGGTCGATGATTTGAAGCCTCCGAAGAGCATGGTGTCACAGGAATTGGATTCTGGCTCAAGGAGAGTTTGGGAAACTGCTGGAATAGATATCAGGCTTTCTCTTGAATAGCGTCATAATCAATCAGCACCTACGTCTTGGCACATCCCCCAACGTGTCATAGGATATGGGTATAGAGAGCCTTCAAAGAGAGAGCCCTCAATCCCTCCAAGCAATTTTACCATCGCCCCATCTTTCGCCCCACATCGCCCGTTTATGGTAGACCTTCCTCAGCTCCTTGAATTCCTTTATAAACTCATCGACCCCTGCCCCTCCCGTTGGCGTCGATGTGCCTGGATGTACTTGTTGTTGAATGAAAGCGGATGCGAGGGCTTCAGACGCGTCGTCCTGAGCAGTAGTACTGTGTTTGAGCCGCATGAGGAGGAATTGGGGAGTGAAGCGCTAGTCGCGTGCGTTTCAGCTCCATCAGTACATGGTACAGAGCAATGGGAACTAACTTGATAGACCTCCTTCTGCTCTCTTTCGAGTTCTATCCATCTGGATTCTAGAGCCTTTGCTTCGTTGAAGGCCCCTTGGGTCTCTGATCGGAGGTGGTAGAGGTTTTCCTCCAGTCGAAGGTTATTGTCTGTGCGCTGCACTGTTAGATTTTTGGTCAGTGGTATGCCGGAGAGACGTACTTGCTATGGATTCATTCGCCATGCCCAGCTCTGCTTGTCCCTGATAGAGAGTCTTTACACGATCTAGGGAATGAAATAGGGCTTGGAAGTAGAGTGGGTCTGTCAAGAGATCTTCTAGATCTTCTCGTCTAAGAATTGAATGCTTCAATCGTAGATCCAGTGAGAACAGAGCGTCTCAACGCACGACAAGTGGGCCAATTCTGGAAATTCTTCGAGGAAAGGTGTTGCCATGAGATTGATAGTGGTGGTACAGATTCAAAAGTTGATCGGAGCTCTGCATTCAGCACTTCTGTCTCAACCACGATGTCGGCCACTGTACTCCCTGGTACAACCGTCCCCGCACAACATGTCAACCTAAAACTTGGTCCAGGTCTTCTCCAACGGTCTGGAGCAGGCGAAGCCGGTCCAAGCATAGTCTCTACACGAGCAGGCACACTAAACCATTCGTCTAACGGCAGTAAATGGTGGGTGGAAAGTAACTCGCGACGTGTCCGTATTACGAACTATTCGACCTATCGACGACTCATTTATCCTTGGCATAGTATATTCCTGCGCCTCAAGAATCTGTGATCGGTGCGATTGTGCAAAAAGTTGGAGATGGCTTCAGGGTTGACATTGGGTCCGCACACTCTGCGTCGCTCGACGGACTGGCGTTTGAGGGCGCGACGAAACGGAATAAACCAAATCTCAAGGTATATTCATCTCCCTCACAAGCTGTAGCATTTTTTCCCCCCCATTTAATGCTTAATGATAGATTGGATGCCTCGTATACGCGCGGGTCTCACTAGCACACAAAGACATGGAACCAGAACTTGAATGTTTTGATGCACAGACGCGAAAATCAGAGGGATTTGGAGAGGTCAAGGGAGGATTCCTGGTGAGATGCAGTCTAAAAATGTGTCGCGAGTAAGCCGTGTTTGACTTTGCATATCACCACAACTCATCGCTCTCTCACAAGCCTTCTGGATCCCAAACATTTCCTCCTCCCTCTTCTTGGTGCAAGGTTTCCTCTCGAAGCGGCTGTCGGGATGAATGGTCGCGTCTGGGTCAACGCGAAGGAGCCAAAACAAATCATTGCTATCTCGCGATGTATTGAGGCTGTAGATCCAGACGGCGGCAGGCTGGATGAGGCAGGGGTGAAGGTATTATTGGGAGCATTAGATATCTAGTGGTTGGAGTGGTGTGTTGGTACATATAATATTTACAACATGAATTCTAATCTGGATGTGCTGCTCAGCGTTGCGTTATGTGCAGACGAAGAGATGATAACGCTCACAATAAATACATCAATCGTCGTCCGTCATGCGCGCCCGCTTCGACGGTCGTCTCGAGGATGTGCTCGCCGTACTGACGATTTCCTCGTCACTGTCTCCGTTACTTTTCAAGCTCACGCTCGCACGCTTTCTCCGCTGATAATCTCTATCCTTGATCTTTTTTTGCTGAGCAAGAGAGAGCTCCTGAGTTCTCGTAGCGGGAGGTACGACGACAGTGGTGAGGGCTGGATTTGGTTGCTTGCTGTACTCGTCATTTGTAGCAGTAGATTCATCGCCTTCTCCTAGTAGATCAAGGGACTACAAAGTAGCAGACGCGTCAGTTGTGCATAAGAATGGCAAGGAGATGTACACACCCTCTGGAAAGTCAAGCTGCTTTTTGAGAACAACCGATCCTGTTCATTTATCTCGTACTTTTTCCGTCCCGTTGTCTGGTTCTTGAGGTATCCATCAAAGCCCTGAATAATATTTCCTCCACTATGTGCTGCCGTTTCCGTCAAATACGTAGCTTCGAGGTTATAGATTTGGACTTCGACAGTGGCCTGAGTTGCCCGTGAGATGACCGGAGACGCGACGAGGAGGTCATTGATACGTACCAACTGCTTGTCTGCCTGACGCTTCTTAGGAATGGCCTTCTTTAGCTCGTTTTTGAGGGTCTCATAGCGCGCTTTGTCTTCAGCAGACGGCCCAGGGCCAGGTTCGGCCATGAGATTCGGGGAAAGGGGTTACTTGTATTTGGCCGTATTTGGACCGAGGTGAGGACACGCGTCCCCTCAGTGAACGCGTTCTCCAATTCACTCATACACCATGTCCTCGCTCCCTCCTCCGAATAATCCAACGTCAAACCCAGAGAAGCAGCCAGACGTTTCGTCCTCGTCACAACCAGCGCCGGCGGCTGATTCAGCGATGGACACCGCCCCCGACGTTCCCGAGGAGGAGACATGGTCAGACCTTCCTGAGGACATCTTGTCTTTAACGACAGACGAGATCTTGACGAGAGTACGGCTCCTGGAGAATGATATCAAAGTCCGTGGTTTATTCTATCCTGATCGTTGAAAAGGTCATGACATTGATCTTAGGTTATGAGGTCAGAGACCACACGACTGCAACACGAACAGAGCACGATGAAGGAGAAGATTCGGGACAACGGAGAGAAGATAAAACAGAACAAGGTCCTTCCCTACCTCGTCGGAAACATTGTCGAGGTAAGGGCGTGTAATTAGCCACAGTTTCATTCGGACACTCAATAAGGTGCCCAGATCCTCGAAGTCGATCCTGAGGTTGAAGAGGACGGCGCAAACCAAGATTTGGACTCTATGCGCAAAGGCAAATGTGCCGTTATCAAAACCTCCACCCGCCAGACCGTCTTCCTCCCTCTCATTGGCCTTGTCCCACCAGAGAAACTCCAGCCAGGCGATCTCGTCGGCGTCAACAAAGATTCTTACCTCGTTCTGGACACTCTACCCGCTGAATTTGATTCTCGTGTGAAAGCCATGGAGGTCGACGAGCGCCCGACCGAAACCTACACCGATATCGGTGGACTTGAGAAACAGATTGAAGAACTGGTTGAGGCTATTGTTCTTCCTATGGAGCAGGCGGACAAGTTCAAAACCTTGGGTATCCGTCCACCAAAGGGATGTCTCATGTATGGTCCTCCTGGTGCGCCTTATCGCTCCTTTCTTCCGGGAGAAGTCTAATAGTCCCTTTCTAGGTACTGGTAAAACACTACTTGCTCGTGCCTGCGCTGCTTCGACAAAAGCGTGCTATCTCAAACTCGCTGGTCCCTCTCTCGTACAAATGTTCATTGGAGACGGTGCCAAGCTTGTACGCGACGCGTTTGCACTCGCCAAGGAGAAGGCGCCTGCAATCATCTTCATCGACGAGCTGGATGCGATAGGAACCAAGCGATTCGACTCCGAGAAGAGCGGTGATCGTGAAGTTCAGCGAACCATGTTGGAACTCCTTAACCAGTTGGACGGCTTCAGCAGTGATGAGAGAATTAAGGCAAGTGGTCATGAGCTAGTCAGATTTACGCATTCCTAACCTCTCTCCTCTAAGGTTATTGCTGCCACTAACAGGATCGATATCCTTGACCCCGCCCTTCTGCGTTCCGGCCGTCTTGACAGGAAGATTGAGTTCCCTCTACCAAACGAGAATGCTCGTGCCAGGATCCTCGAAATTCACTCACGCAAGATGACCATTTCACCCGACGTTAACTACGAAGAGCTGGCGCGGAGTACGGACGAGTTTAATGCTGCTCAGTTGAAGGCTGTGTGTGTGGAGGCTGGTATGATTGCCTTGAGAGAAGGTGCGACAAAGTTGGGCCATGAACACTTCCTGAGCGGAATCTCCGAGGGTGAGTATTTCTGCGAATTCCATCCTCTGATCTTCTAATTTTATTATCCAGTGCAAAGCAAGAAGAAGAACAATCTCATGTATTTCGCTTAGTGTCGTT
Organism: Blastosporella zonata; assembly: GCA_018856295.1. Taxonomy (NCBI): domain Eukaryota; kingdom Fungi; phylum Basidiomycota; class Agaricomycetes; order Agaricales; family Lyophyllaceae; genus Blastosporella; species Blastosporella zonata. The sequence goes on along the minus strand of JAFLHD010008900.1, from coordinate 20,497 downwards.
TATATATCCACCTATGGCACGATTTATTCTTTTGCTGGCTGCTCTTGGGTTTTGGTTCAAGGCTTCACTTTAATAAGACCAGCACTTGGTTTACTTCCAAAAAGATGGCATTAGACAAGTACACCACCGTCGTCTAACTAACCATGGTGCGGAGTTGTCTATTTTGTCCTCATAATCCTGAGTGTTCCTGGACGATAAAGATAATTCTCCGCGTAGTTCTTGGGGGGGATTCGCGTCACTGTGGTTGGTTGGCTGTTGATGATGAGCATAAGTAGAGTGACCATCCGAAAGCACATACATGTAGTAGTCCCATCCTAGTAATCGAACCAGCAGTCAGGCTATGAGCTTGTCAAAACCTCAAGGACGACGTACCTTGTTTCTCTGCAAAGTGGGCAGCATCCTCTTTCGACCGGAACGACAAACGAGTGCCCTGCATGTAGTCGGCACTATAAGGAATGAGTAACGCATGAATTCCGATGTCGTCAGGAAACGTCCAACAAGGAAGTGCTCACGAGCTGGCGTATCCCATCATAGGGTTCTCCCAACGTCCAGCACCTTGTAGGATATCCCAATCTATCCTCCAGCGGTTTGACTTGGCTCCGCCGCTCTGCATGGTGTTCTGTGCGGGCTGGAAGATCCTCACTGCCCGGTGGCGCAGCTCAGCTAGATGGAGCACATTAGTCTTACTAGAGGCATTCAAAATAGGGTAGAGCACGTACAAGGAGCACCGCTGATGACATCGGCAACCATAACATCGCGAGCGGGCTGAGGGGGTGCAACGATGTCCGAGGGTTCCTTTTTGGCTTCCGGGGCAACGGGGGTGACAGTATCTGTTGTGAGATTGCGGGAGAATGCTGGGGAGCGTAGTATTGAGCCCCTCGTTGCGAGGCGAGTGGTCTGTAGAAGAGACATGACCGTAAACTCGAGCAAGCCGCCCGCTTTGGAACTCCTAATTGTTCATGTTTCTTTCCCAAGGTGTTGCTCATCCGATTTCCGACACCACCCTTTAATTTTACAGAGATGTTACATGGCACATAATAATTTAAGTTAAATTTGTCCAAAAATCCTCCGATACAGTGTCAGTTGACTTCAATGACGTCAAACCCGACAACCTTGTGAACAGGTTGTAGCATGATAACGGGCTGCTCTGCAGGAGCAGCAGTCGTGGTGGGCGGATCCAGCTCGTCATCTTCCTCATCACTAATGGACGTCCTCCGTGGCCTGCCCAGCGGGCCAAACATGCTAAGGCGGCTGGTATCCGAAGCCGACAATTTGTAGGACGGATGCACCTTCAGCACCGTTCCGCATTGTTTGAGCCTCATCACCAGCTCTTGGTTCAACTCCAGGTTGAAGAGATCGACAATATATCGTCGAATAGGCAGGCGGTATCGTTGCGTCGAGATGATGTTCAACGCTCGGAAGAACATAGTGGGCGAGGTGAAGATATGGCGATACTCAGGGCGAGATTTCATTCTGTACAGGAACGAACATAATTCAACGATGATATAGAGAACAAAGCGCAAGAGACTGACCTCGCAAGTGATCGAGAGGATGCGCCCGCAATCACAGCGTTCGCGAGGTTTTGGATGGCAGTGATGACCTCAATTTCAGCTTCAGCGGATGGAGGTATGAGCCGGCCCTCGGTCCTGTTAGCGACGACCGGCTTCCAAGATGGTATCTGTGATCATTTTCAGGCGCAAGTCGACGGTCCAGCCATCACGAAACCTACAGTAGTGAATGCCTGGAAGTCGACTGGTACACACAATCCAGTCGGCATGCCCAGAGGGTTGAGTGTAGCATCCCAACGGTAGTCATCCAAAATTTCAGCCCCCTGTGACGTCGATGATATGAGCCCGAGTACAAAGAAACACGTTCTAAATGTGTAAAGATGTGTTGATTAAATACATCCAATCTAAGACGTCGATGTTGCTTACCCGCGAATCGATGGGACAGGGGACGTCTCTGCGATCGCCAGGACAGCAGGTATGATTTCCTCCTCTTCCAGAAAGGGGAGACCTCCCTCTGTCGCACCCACATTGCCCTGATGTGCAAGCAGGTTAAAATAGGCCAATAATCGAGTTGTAGGTAACATACCACAGCCCACAGGATGCTCTTCAGCTTCATAATCAACTCCACGTCTTCACTCTCCTCGCTATGCTTCCGTATGAACTGTGAGAACTCCGTAAAATGGCCCTTTTCCTGTAGGATCTGACAACCAAGCTCTGTCTTTGCCATCTCGCCATAGAAATGAGGCGGGACAGTGCCATCAAAGGCCCTAAAAGAATGTCAGTATCTCGGTTACTGTGAGAAAGTTGTATGGACGAACATAACATCGTCATCTTCATCGGTGGTGTTGCTGAACGCTTTCGCAAGAAATACCTCTACTTGAATGACATAGTAGATGTTACGTTCCTTTGTGTTTGTTAGCGTTCAGAAAGCGGATCGTTCTCGAAAGGACAGACATTGAACCACTTGTCCATTTCACGATCAATATACCCTGTATCGTAAAGATACCGGAATCCTATTGGCGTTGACATGAACCTGCATAAACTTGAGCAAAGACCCACACGGGCTTGTAGAGCAGCTTACTTCAGTAGCAAGGGGTCCCCAATCTCTCCCAGATGGTCCATCATTGGCTGCATCTCAACTACCAGTTGCAGGATGTCCTTGTCTTCGCATAATTCCTCCAAGAAATGCACAGCAAGTTCGCAGACCTCGGCTGCGGGATCGTACAACTGAGTGAGAAGCAGGCGCAGCGTCCATGCATTGGCGCTAACAGATCCACGTATTAGGCCCCCCAGGTGTTCGGTAGCAAACACGCGAATGTGCTGAATCCGCTTTTCAACTTCGACGATCAGGGAAGCATCAACAATGAACGTACCTTGTAGCTAGATGTGAGTGCCTTCGACAGGACTATCCGGGGATGACCGTCACTATCGAAAAAAGAGTTTTTAGTCCTTCGATCGTGGCACACTAGAAAGAACGGAGCCGACATGCTATAGTCAAGGTTTTCGATTATCCCTTTTATGAGGTCTTCCCGACTCCGCAACTCGCTCAGGTGGTAGAACGGCGTGAACACCTTGAACTTTTCCAGAAGCCTGTCACAGACACCGTTGTCAGGAATACTGGTCAAAGTAGGTTCTATGTTTCACCCACTCGATGCCGTCTTTGTACTTGCTGAGCGTGCCTAGCATCTCCAAGTAGCCATACGTTAATGTATCTGCGACGCGTTTCTTTGAAAAGATGGGGTCTGAATCGGGGACGCCGTTGAACTGAAATAATGGTATCGGCATAAGTGATGGTGTCTGAGCAGTGACTAAAGAAGTGACAGACGGGATCAAGCTGCGCGAAACTTTTGACGATCTGGGAGAGAAATTGATCTTCCGTCGCCAGGTATCTCACACCATCGGTACTCGTCATGAGAGTCGACAGCATCGAGGATCCCAGGCGCACCCATTTGGCATTGGACTATTGACTTGTCAGTACAAGATATATGAAGGAACATATGCTCGATCACCTTAGTCCTTGGCATATCGGCAAATCGATGACTGAAGGGATGAAAGAAAGTCATGAGACGTCGCACGAACCGTGACACCTTGATGGCTTCTTCCATGCGCTTTGGGTTGAGCAATGGCCCTTCGATAAACTCTTGAAGGGTCTCGAAGTGCCATTTTGAAGAATCCTTGGTGAGCATTACCTGTAAAGGCATGAGATACATACGCGCCGGGAAAATGTCATCAGAATTTACTTGGGTTTCGAGTAGACACGATTGGAATGTCTTGTCGTCCATTTGCATGCTCATCTTCAATTTAACCTGCTCAACTTGCCTCTGCCCACGACGAACAGCATCTTCGACAGAGTTAGCCCTAGAACTCATGGTGAGTATCGACAATATCAAAGCAGTCCGCTGCATGACGAACCTGGGACGAATGGTCTTCACTGTGCTTGGTTGTAACCGCGCCCGATTCCGATTGAAACTATCAATAGCTGACAATGCTGTGGTCCCGACTATGCGGTGCTCCCCATCGCTGTAATAGGTTGCTTTCTCAAACACTTCAGGAATCGTCTAGAGGGCAGGGGCTGTGAACCCTCATTCCGTTATGAGTGATACAGAACGAACCTGGATTCTGGCTGCCACGGAAAGTGGGAGCACTCGATTGGCCATCTGGAGGACTTCAGCTAGAAGCAACGTAGCCTTTCGGGTCAGGTTAGATCCAGTGACGGACTCCTCGAGCATACAAGAGAGGGCCTGTTATTGATTTGGGTCAACATTATTGGCAGTTACGAGAACAAACAAATGCACTTCACAAAGCCCCGTGTGAGTAAGAACGAGAACCAGAAGGGCAAGATATTGGTCCGTTAGTTTGAATGCTTGGTACCCTCTTTCATTTATTTCGGGCTCTACGCGTGTCTCCATTATGTCCCGGGTTTTCTGGTACACTATCAGGATATACATCAGCGTCCGAGGGTCAATGTAGCAAGGACGATACAAACTTGTCAGCCGGCGGCCATCAATAAAGGTCTGGTGCCAGTCTGGTGGTTTGATATTGAGCAGATCGAAGAACATGTCGAGAATGATTTCCTGTTCAGGACGTCAGGAGAGAGTACATCCAAGCCAAGCCAATCACAAACCCTTGTATCCAGAGAAGGTATTCGAAGAGTATCGACTACGGACCGTATGGCGCGCATATCATCCAGGCAGAAGTACATTAGTCCTAAAAGACAGAGGCATGAGGCTAGCGACATGCAGAAATATGGTATAGCATACCGCTCCATGTCCTTAACATCGACTGTAACACTCTTGCACAAATTCTCATTCGGTCAGCATGATCAGTGCCTTTGCCATATGCGTCCGTTATCGCGGAAAGGGCGAGCTGAAACAAGGCTTTGAGTGGTTGCAAGAAGCCGGAGATCATATGTCGATTACCTCAAGGTCTTCTCCAACCCGTAGATAAGCGCGAGTGCGAGGAGAGTCTACAATATGTAGGAACGTCGCAGAAAGAATGGGCGCGAGCTCCACAGGACCGTCTCCTAGCATGTGCAAAAGTGTACCAATACCACCAGTCCTAGAAACCAAGTCAATGTCGATTAATACTTGGTGAACGAGTTGTTAGCATCGGAGTCGGTATGCCAGTAAGCGGGGCGTACAGATTTCGGCGAGTGTTTCGATGCATATTGGCCGGAATGGATCCTCGGGCTGCTCGGCAACGGCAATGATGGCGCGCATGATGGGCTCGGATACTGGGACGACTCCAACCCCACTAGCTGACATGTTCTCGTGTTTCACGGTGCCGATTTCTACCATTGTTCTGATCAATTTAATCACTTGCTCCTTCTCAACACTGTGCTTGTTGTCTCGGTGCAGAGATCTTCACATACCAATACTTAGTAAAATTGCCGAACGCGCGCCCATGACAAAATATACTCACTTGATGATGTACCAGTCCAATGATCGATTCTCATCAAGTAGCTTCACCGACTCTGCATCGACTAGGGTATGCCGTATAAGCCTATAGGCTGCTGCGCGAGCCTGCTTAGAGAATTTGTCGCCTAGAAACGGAAGAACGCTGATAATCGGGTCAGCAGGAGTCGTACTTATTGTTTGTTGTACGAGACGTACGTGTGCAGGACTTCGGCAAGCTTCAATTCATAGCGAACACGTAGTGTGCGTTGCAGAATATTGATGAGCTTCGACATCGTTTCGATCGCTTGCCGGTCTGTCTCTGCGGTATTGGGCGTTGAACTGGACGATGAAGCGGTGCCGGTGGCATGGGACGACGTGAAGGAAACCAGACTGGAAATAAGATTGGATGCATTGCTGAGCGCTGTCCGAAAGTCTTCCCCTTGCGTGATAACGTCAGAACGCGTATGGCAAAGCTAAATGTGTCCCACCTTTGTCAATGGATTGATTTCTTTGACCCTCCTGCTGGTGAAGCTTCCGCTTCTGTAAGGAAGTCCCCCCGTTTTGCTTCGCTTTGCTCTTGTTAACTTGAATTATACGTTGAGATGCGGGTCGGACAAAGTTAACTAATTATGGCGCACCAAGCTCAATCCGCCTCATTATTGCTTCGATCTTGTTCTCGGCCATCTCGAGCTCCGTTTTTACTTGTGTTCTGAGGGTTTCCTATAGTATTATTATTGGTAAGGTTTACCATACGGTGCGAAAAATAATAGGTTCACATTTATATCCATGTCAAGAAAGTTCTCTGCGCCCTCTTTAATACGCTGCTCCAAGACCAGTTGGTTCTTCAAGATCTCCAACTAAGTTTGAAAATGAATTGAGCGCGGGTGTATAACAATTCAGAGAACGAAATCATACCTGTTCACCGATATCCTTTCCTTCGAGCTCGGCGAAGGAGAAAGCTCCAGAGGATTCGGGATCCGAGGCAGCACCATTGACCAGAGTGCTAGAGGGAGGGTTAGCGCCAAATGATGCATTCCCTGTAGGGATAATATGAGACGGCATCCTCCAGGGGCGTCGAGAAATCCCGGAAAGTGGTGAGAAGGAACGCAGACGACGCGAAAGTAACACCGAGTTGCCGCGTCGGTGGCAAGCCTCGTGACCTCATCGGCATTCCAAATCGACGCGACACTCCCACGGTCAGGATAATCATGAAATCCGTGAAGCCGCAAGCATTCGTAGCTTGTAGCTAGCAGCTGCAGTTGACATATACTTATTGCCCGTCAATTCAATCGTATTTGGTTACATACTACAACAGGCTATAGATATACTATACTAGTGCCTGCATAGCACGTATCAATCACAACATACGCAACGACGCAACGGCAAAGCGACCAACGTTTCCATCGGAATACAAGTGGGCGCATGCAAGAGGGAATATCTGAGGCAGCGAGAGATGACCCCAGGTCGCCATATCACGCCATGCAATAACATGTACTCTTTCTGTCAAGAGCACTTCAAGGACCGCCAAAAATGACCGGAGAAAGCGTTTCCAGTCCAGTTCCATACTTCAATTTCGTAGCCGGAGAAGAAGGATCTGATCGGTAAGGGGAGAGGGAGGTTGGGACTCGCCCAGGCTTTTGGCCGTAACAAGAGCATGTACTGGCTGATCCACACGTCCCTCGTAATTAACACAACAACACGCCAGTGTATGAAAAGACCAGAGACAGAGTCGCGACCAGCAACAGTTAGAAAGGCTGTTATGGTGAGATATGTCACACATATGTCACGCAAGGTATACCACGGGAAATGCCGATGAACTGCAAAAATAAGGTTTCAGCCACGCCCACGCAACTCCCAGAAGATAGTTTCGGTATCGGGCTCGACAACTTCAAGACTTCAAGATGGGTAAGTGCTGCCCATCCTCCGTCCACCCAGAAGATAGTTTCGGTATCGGGCTCGACAACTTCAAGACTTCAAGATGGGTAAGTGCTGCCCATCCTCCGTCCAAATCCCAATGCTGACCCGCTGTAGTCCGCTACGCCGCCGCCGCCCTTGCCACCAACCCCGAAAAAAGTTAGTTCAAATCCATGGACTTACACGAACCTCGGCTAACCAACTTCACCAGCCTCCCGTGCCAGGGGAGAGTACCTCCGCACTCACTTCAAGAACATGCGTGAGGTTGCCGCCGCTCTTACCGGTTAATACGATCTTTCTGCGTGTTCCAGATCAAGAGAAACTCATCCAGAAACTTTTCTTCAGGCCTTAAACTCACCAAGGCCTACACTTACCTTAGCGACGTGAAGGACCACAAACGCGTCATTCCCTTCCGTCGTTTCGCTGGTGGTGTTGGACGGGCTAGCCAGGCGAAGGAGTTCAAGGCCACGCAAGGTGCGTCAATGTGTAGCGCAAGTTATTTTCAATTCTGAAAATCCGGAAATCCACAGGTCGTTGGCCCGAGAAGTCTGTCAAGTTCATTCTCCGTCTCCTCAAGAACGCCGAATCGAACGCTGATGCCAAAAACATCGATGTTGAGGACCTCATCATCAAAAACATTGTCGTCCAGCAAGCCCCCGTACGTCTTCAGCGCCCTCCTTTAGAACTCTGATCCCAATCTAGTAACCCACATTAGAAAACCCGCCGCCGTACATACCGTGCCCATGGTCGCATTAACCCCTACCAGGGCCACCCCACACATGTTGAGGTCATCCTCGCCGCCAGCGAGGTTGAGGTTGAGAAGGCAACCGACGCCGGGATCTCTTCCCTGACCGGCCTCAACAGGCGACAGGTCGCGAGGAGACGGATTGAGGCTGCCCGGGCATAAGCGCTTTCTAGAGGCTTAGTGGTACGGGAGTATGTGGTCGGACTGGCGTGTTTCGCGAGCGTATGCACCTACTTATGCATTATGCCATCCTATGAATTTGTCTGCATCATATCTTGCAACAACACGTCGCGTCGCACTGCGTTGCTGAGGAACGTTTCGAAAAAAAACATTATATTGTCGCAAAACAAGCAGAGCGATAACACCTATATGAGGTAAAATGAAGTGGACTGAGTTACAGGATGAGCCGATAGACTGAAGGAACGTGATAAGCTGACGCTGATGATTGGGTTGCAGAAATAAAGGGTGAGGACAGGCAAATCAAGGTGATGGTATGGAATGGTTGAGAAAGCGCGACAAAGCTGTGGTGGTGGTTAAAGAGTTAACGAATTCTCCTGAACAATGCTGCAATCGGGTTTTCCTTGGTTTTCATCTTCTGTACCAAAGGCAGAGGAGGAACACTCTGGAGAGTATATTCTCCACTGTTGAGTGATCCCTTGACGGTAAAGTCCCAGGGCTCAATGTTGCTCAAGTCCGGGTCCCTTTTTTCGAGCATTTTACTTCAACTTACCGTCAGCGCCACAGAAAAATCACAAAAGAAACAATGGTCAAAATACCTCTGGACGTAGAAAGTATCATTCAGTTTTTCCTCTGCTTCTGACGGGAAGCGTTGAAGGACATTTTCGAGCCACGGGTGGAAGGTTTCGCTTTTCGCAATGTCGTATGGGATAAGGCAACTTTCCATGGCTATATATGCGATTAGAAATGTTGTCACGAAAACTGATATGCACAACATACATCTCACCGTCTTGAGAACAACGCGATAGGCACAGAAATTGATCATATTCTTCGTAGACTCGTCGGCAGCTCCTACCGAGGTGGGTACCACATTCAGCGCCGATATGATATCCCTTATGAACGGAGCTATGAAAGGGACCGTAGGCTCCACAGAGGAGAGGACCTCACGATAATTCGCATAATTATCCTGAGATCCGAAGAACTTCTGTAAAACATGGAATTGCATTTTGCTAGGGGTGTTAACGGCCTATGTTGCGGTCATTAAAACGAGACATAAAAGGACATGGAAAGTACATACTAAAACTGTCTGTTTAAGCCGTGTTATAGCTCCATTTGAAAGTCCTGTAAATATAGAGTGTGCGCCACTGTAATTTCTGAGACGGATGCATCGCTGTCAATATATATATGAGAACATATCTGACGGATCAGGAGTGTTGAAAACACACAGCGGAAATATCCAACCAAAACTCTAAGACAACCCGACGCTGCTTGGATGAACACTCATCGAGAACAGAAAAGGTAACCCAGGAACAAAGCGCACGCTCAAACTCGATAATTTTCTTGAGGACTTGTGAAACTTCCATACCATCTGCCTCGGCCTTGCGTGAGTTATCCTCTTTCAGGTGCCAGTATTTCATGGCATCCTCCGGGTCAACTTGACGGAATACACCCGAAATGCGAATTGTAAGCTGACGAGCAAACTGCTCCCTGCCAATCGGAGTGTCGAAAGTCAAGAGTTGGACCGTAATGTTCTCAAGAGTATCGTCAATGACGAATATGAAGTTGTTAGGAGGTAGCACAACTTGTCCGCCATATTTGTAGATCGCATTCAGGTCATATGCCTTCCTCGACCTTTGGCAGAAGGGAACATCACCACCTACTGCAGCAAGCGCGTTGAGAATGGGATCCCCCACTAAAGAGGGAATAGTTTGAACGAGACGATCGATAACGAACTCCTGGAGGGCGGGTAAGGCCTCTGCATCGGCATCCTCCTTCCAATACAAGTGGAGCCAGAGGAAAACGGTCTTCCCGACCCGGATCTGGTCGTTGATGCGGCTCCTAACCCAAACCTCGAGCTGAGTGGTAGTCAAATGAATATCAGGGAGAGCTTCATCGAACCGTCGTATCAATGCATCCAAGAAGAGACACGGTGTTGTGAAGAAGCGGAAGCCGACGAAGAAAGTGGGGGTGAAGTCTTCGTTGAGAACCCCCTCCATTGAAGTGAGGATACGGACGAGAGCTGTCAGTGAAGCGGCTTTTATGTTGCCAGTGTGATCGAGGCGGACAGCAACAGTGTCTCCTGTGGGTAACGGCATGTCGACATCGACCTCGGGATCGTCTGGATCGGCGAGAAAGTAGATCATGGATTTACGTGGAAGGTAGGGCATATCGGCGGGTTTATCTTTAGCCTGTGCCGAGAATGACTCTCGAGCAGGAGGGGCCGAGAGATCCTTCGTCTGTGGTTCGGCTGAGCTGCGGTCCACTAAAGTGGGCGTCAATTGAGCGAACTGGGAGGCAAGACTCTCATTAACTGTAGCCCTTCGACGGACGACCTTGGAGATTATCGATGCATATCGTGATTTTCTCGGAGAAGTACCACTCGAGGTGTCTCTCGACTCGTCCTGGGAAACTGGGCAGTCAGGAGCTTCTTCACTCTTCATCACTTCCTCCACGGAATCCAGTAGAGATTCCGGCTCTTCAATAATGGGACTCTCAATATGAACTGGTGGAAGAGCTGGGAGCGGTTTGCTAGCCGCAAAAACGCGCTCTGCAGCTTTGAGGAATAAGCGTAAGGTCCTAACAACCACCTTCACATGTTTGAGAGTCTCCGCGTAGTCTGTTTGAGTAGTTTTCGCTGCCTCGACCTGGGGATCTATCACCACTTTGAGCAGAGTGCCAGCGTATTCGACGGCCAATTGTGCCACCTCGTAATCAGGGTGGTAGCGTACGCCATAAGGGAGGTCAGCCATGGAAAATACAATTGTGTCAAGGCATGTGAGAAATACTTGACAAAGCGGACGAAGGCTGTCAGTAGAATCACGTCCTTCAAGGCGTTTCATCAGGTTATAGGTGGAGAGGATCGAGGGAAAGGATTTTTCCAAGGAAAACCTTGAAATGGTGGGAGAGAACACTCCGGATGAGGCTGGAACTGGATCATCACTGTATATGCTCTCCGTCTTTGCAGAGGGATGATCATCCTTAAGCTTCTTCACACGCTTTCGGGGGCGCTGTGAACCACAAGCTGCGGGTGTAAGTTCCAGCGATACGAGCGACGCGTCCGTATGCCCTGCGGTGCGACCGCTGACAGAGGCGAGAGTACGAGGTGGCATGTCTGCTGAATGGTTTGTTTCTTGGGTTCGTGGATGTGGGCGGCGGAGGTTGATAAACTTTTGGAATGCCAAGCAGAACCATTGTTGACGATAACGATTCTGGCCATGGCCATGCACTCTTACAACATATGTGCACCATTGTTCATTCGCCCAGCGGTCAGGTACACTGGTCAAGTACAAGCGGGTTTATAAATATCATGAAGTCTATGTTGTGACCGTTTCCACAGTTTCTCAGCCTGTAAGCTGCCGAATGCAATGTTGAGTAGCCAGGGGGGAACGCTTTGCGTCCAGCGTACGCGCCACGCTTTGATGTCGACCTGGACCACTGAGTTCTTGCCAGCGCTTGGAGCTGCAGGTCAAGATAGACAAGTCACATAGCCTAGGTTCAAAGAGGAGCTTGCGATCTGCTCGACGTGCTGCGTACGAGCACGATAAGATTTGGTTCGTTACTAGTCATCCTAGGCCCTAAGACTCGGAGGCAGTGCTGAGGAAGAAAAGCTAGATATTGTTTTGCAGGCACGTGTCCGTTGCAAGTTATCATCAGAACACAAACGTCGGCGCCTTTCCTTACTACTTACTCTGAACTACCACTCGCAGCCACCTCACCAGCGACCGTTACACGAGCTCATACTTAAACCTCGTCTATCTGCTGAATGTCGAGCTCTGGCAGGTTCGTTTCGTTGTTATCATCCTCAATCCAGCCTTTAATCCACATCTTTGTTAGGATGAGTGATCCTGAGCGCTCCATCAGAGTCACCCGTGAGGCTCGTCCGCTTTTGAGCGTCCGTCTTGCCCTAATAAAATACCTTTCAAGTGTTCGGGGCCCAAGGCCTAGTGAAGCGGGAGCTTCTGGGTCTCCCTGATCCATTTGCTGTGCTCACTGTTGACGGCGAACAAACGTGCACGACCGCCATCATCAAGAAGTCACTGAGCCCTACATGGGAAGAGCACTTCGATATGTGAGTTGTCTATCGCTCTTGTGCCTATATACGTTAAGCATGAACCATCCACAGTGCTGTCCGTCAATCCTCCGTCATCGCTATTCAGATATTCGATCACAAGAAATTCAAGAAACGCGACCAAGGTCTCTGTTTATGTTCGCTTGCTTGCTTTACCCTTCTCTGATACTGACATTACTGTAGGTTTCCTAGGTGTCCTGAATCTATCTGCTGCAGAGGCCATCTCAATTGCAAACAACAATTCCGGTTCACGTTAGTCATCCAGGATCATCGCTCGATTCAAGTACTAATCAGTGATTTTAGACGTCGTGTCCAAGGACCTCACGATGTCCAGCAACAACCTACCTGTTTATGGCAAAATTTCATTCACCTTTTCTTGGACTTCCCAACCTATTCCCTCGACATTGCCCTCTGTGGCTCCCGAATCTTTCCCCCATTCTCAGCCTCAGCAGCAGCCCCCAACGCATCACCAACATCATCCTTTACACCAGCCTCAGCTGCATGATCCTCGACCCTCAAACTATAACGCTTGCCGACCTGTCAGCTTACACCCTCTAGCACCCGGACCGTCACAGCCTACTCAACAACCTTCTCTTGGGCCACCTACCATCCGGCAATCCGCAAGCCATAGTTCTTTAAGTGTTGCCTCGCGTTTCTCTCAGCAGCCCGAACCAATGACCAGGTCATCTACAGCTTCCGCTGCTCCAGCCCCCGCCAATTCGGTGCGTATGCTGGATGATGAGCATGGGGTACCTCTTCCCACCGGCTGGGAGCGCCGCGTAGATCCACAAGGGCGGTCCTACTATGTTGACCACCAGAATCGGACGACGCAATGGCATCGTCCAGGTACTGCCCCACGGGCTCCCCCTCGAACCGACGGTAACCCCGGCGCCCGTTCCAGCGTCAGCGCTCCTCAAGCCCCGGCTTCAACCTCATCACCTACTGCCCAGCCTGACAGTTCCACCTCAACGGGAACATACGCAGATGTTCCACTTCCTCTTGGCTGGGAGGAGCGTCGAACACCCGAGGGACGTCCATACTTTGTCGACCATCACACACGTACAACCACATGGACCGATCCTCGTCGTGCGAATAATCCCACACCACAAGCCGTCCCCAGGCCAGTCGCGAATCCCAACATTGGACCCCTTCCATCAGGGTGGGAAATGCGTCTTACTTCCACTAGCCGTGTTTATTTTGTCGACCATAACACGCGCACTACCTCCTGGGACGATCCTCGACTTCCTGGCCACGTAGACGACAACGCACCGCAATACAAGCGAGACTATAGAAGAAAGGTCGTCTACTTCCGAGGTCAACCAAAGATGCGAGTTACGGCTGGAAAATGTGAACTCAAGATCCGACGTACGCGGGTGCTAGAAGACAGTTACGGCGCTGTGATGGCATTAACCGGCGAGGACCTGAAGAGAAGGTTGATGGTCAGTTTCGAAGGCGAAGACGGCCTGGATTATGGTGGTGTCTCCAGGTAGGTTGTACCTTTGCTTCAACTCGAACCTATCTGACCCCTTTGCAGAGAATGGTTCTTCCTCCTCTCTCATGAGATCTTCAATCCTAGTTATGGGCTCTTCGAGTATTCAACCCATGACAACTACACGCTCCAGATCAACCCCGCCTCCGGCATCAATCCGGACCACCTCAGTTACTTCAAGTTTACCGGTAGATGCCTTGGACTCGCCATTTTTCATCGAAGATTCCTTGACGCCTACTTTGTCCCAAGCTTCTATAAGATGATTTTGTCCAAAGCAATGACGTTAGCGGACCTGGAAAGCGTGGACGCCGATCTACATCGGTCCTTGCTTTGGATGTTGTAAGTTATAACCAGGGGTGTTCTGGTCCGTGATGCTCATTTCAATGCTCAACTCAGGGACAACGACATCACGGATGTATTGGACGAGACATTTTCCCTCACCGAGGAACGATTTGGGGAAATGGTCACCATAGAACTCAAGCCCGGCGGCGAGGATATGCCCGTGACAGAAGAAAATAAGAAGGAATACGTGGACGCAGTCGTCGCGTATCGCATTTCGAAGCGCGTCAAGGAGCAATTTGATGCGTTCATGGAAGGCTTGCTCGAGCTCATTCCCTCCGATCTCATTGGTGTGTTTGACGAACGAGAGCTTGAACTTCTCATCGGTGGCATGTCCGAGATCGACATGTAAGTCCTTCCGACCCACTTCCATCAGAACTTCTAACAACCGTCATACAGGGACGACTGGACCAAGTTCACCGATTATCGTGGTTACGAAAAGACGGACCAGGTCATCGAATGGTTCTGGCAATGCATTCGATCCTGGCCGGCCGAGCGAAAGTCACGTCTGCTCCAGTTTACAACTGGCACGTCGCGCATTCCTGTGAATGGCTTCAAGGATCTACAGGGCTCCGATGGACCGCGGCGCTTTACAATCGAGAAGTCGGGTGATCCACAGGGATTGCCCCGCAGCCATACTTGTTTCAATCGTTTAGACTTGCCGCCATATCAGGATTACGAAAGCCTTGAGACCAAACTTATATTTGCTATCGAGTGAGCTTCTCTTGTGATCTCTTTATTGCAATATCTAACTGCAACGTTTGCATAGGGAGACGGAAGGTTTCGGACAGGAATAATTTGTGTATTGTTACCCACACCACTTCACTCACGTATTTGATGACCTGACGGATCTGTACCATTTTAGTTTACGCCTTTACCAATCATTTTACTTTCTAATATTTCTGGAGGATAGTATCTTCATCTTGGCTTGTTTCACGTACTTTACGGAATGTTATACTTACCGAAACTTACGCCGATGTTTTGTTGTCTAGTCGTGGGCATAAACGTGGGCCTCACTGCCTGTGTCCTCTGTCTATTTTATGACAAGCCTTGGCGAACCAACTCGAATCATACCTCCTCCAAGCAACGAAGCATACTTCTCAACTCGATCTCAATTCTTATCCTCATACTTCACAAAGTTTATCTCTTCGGCATAGTGTCTGCTCAACACCTCCTGCTTTACATACAGCCACCTGATGTCTCTCGTTCTGCAGTGGATTAATACTTATCCGACTCGTTTTGGTCTCGCTTTCACTGTCGTTTCTCTCTGGTCCAATGTGGCCCTTGAAGTCGCAATAACACATCTAGATAACTTCTGGACTCATTACTAGCTTGAAATCGGACATGTCTCTGCATAATTTCTCCCTCCCACGACTTCAAGTGGTGGGGGATAAGGAGCAAAAGTCATGGTCGGACGTGCGAGCCGGGAAGACAGAGCCCACTACAAGAATTTGAGGCGAAGATCAACATTGTGAAGCTTCTTGGTTCAGGCTGGTTTCATCACATGAAACTGTATGTGCCTTTTCAAACTCCAGAGGTGATGCTTAATGACAAGTTCCCTAATTCTCCCCCACACTGACACGTCCAAACAAGTCCATATAATGATGGTGTTGATAGCTATTCAATAAAATATATACAAATACGATAAGATAACTAATTTTGTGAAGTTGAACGTTGAGCGGGCCTTGAGCGGTAGAACATCGCGGTGCTTGTTGACTGCTCCCACGTCGACGGCACCCCTCCTCTCGTCATCTGCATCCGCTTCTCCTTACTTAAACACGCCACAGCCAGCCTGAAGAAAGATGCCCCTTCCTTTTCCAACCCTTGAAGCAGCCGGTGATCACGGAATTGAACTTGGTACTCGAGACCCTCGGTGATGGCTTTCAAGGTGCGTATCTTGGACCGCATGGCCTCTTCAAACGTCTGACCTCCACTTCCTGTGTCTACCAGGTCGTCTTCGTCGTCGTCCTCAACATCATCATCCTCGAAGGGTCCTGAATCGCGGTCAGTGTGACTCCCACAGTCATCTGTCGGCTGGGCAACCATTGTATCGTCATTTTCATCATCCAACAGCTTCAACGACAAATGTCGCCATATTGGTGCTGTCCGCTGGTGCCTCACTTTGAGGAAGAAGATTGGAGGGACTGGTCGAAGGGCTTGGACAAGGTGTTTGCAGAGGAGAAACCTGCTAGTGGCAAGGTACGGGCAAGTACAGACCATTTTCTTTGGATCAGGTCGATATCCATCGTTGAGGGGCATACTGATGGGTTTCTTTGCTAGCTTCTTCCATTCACGTTTGAACCCTTTTTGGCAGGATGGCAATTCACAGTAGTGGCCCGTTTTGGTGAGCAAACGATTCAGTTTTTGATAGTATGTTGGGGCAAGTGGCACGCATGACTTCAAAAAATTCTTCCGCCGTTTCGAAAATCTGACCATCAGTTTAGATTTAGCAACACTACATAGTAAGGTCATTGCGTACCTCAACCTTCGTCTCTTCCGGTTCACAATCACTGTTATTATCATTATCAAGGTTTCCAGTAGAACCTTCCAAAGGTTCAGGTCATTGGCGAGTAGATGCCGGCAAGTCGTTGGGGTCAGCTCTGTCAGCAGCTCGTTTGTTTTGCTGCTCCTTTGCTTCTGCCACGGCTGCTTTCTTCTCTGATGCGCGCTGTCATTGAGCCTGTTTGGTTGCACGGTCACAGTTTTGGCAGTGATCACAGTTGTTGAAAGCATAATTCTCGGGGAGTTCTTGATGGCACCAGGTCTTTGCACAAATTTGAGCAGGCATTTGAGTATAGGTGAGGTTGCAGTAGCTGAGGTGGCACGATAATGTTTTCGTTGGACGAGTATAGGTGAGGTTGCAGTAGCTGAGGTGGCACGATAATGTTTTCGTTGGACAACATTCAAAGGAATATATTTAATTCACGTGATAACCATATGACTGTGAGACTTTTTGACTACTTTTAGATGTGTCAGTGTGGGGGCGAGCTCTTAATGACAGAGTCGTGGCTGGCTAGACTCGTGAACCATTCACGCTCGCGAGCTCTACGCATTGTTTATGACAAATACAATCACATTTTTTTTAATCGAGCACATGACAAGAAAAGGGCGAGTTCGCGAGCGGACTGGGCCGTCTCGTCGCCATTTTGGGTGGGCCTGCCAATTATGAATTTTGTATCTCTCGAAAAAATTCCCAAAACTGAGTATATGAAAGTTGGTTTTTGAAAGCAATAGATTAAGGTTAACTAGTTGTAAAAATACTTTTTTTTGGACTTTACTTTTTTTGGACTTGGTGCAGCATCTCCACCAATGATGATGGTATCTAAATTACCTCACTCGTCAAACTCCATACCCTCGTTGAACTCATCCTCATCATCCTCTAGATAGAATTCATCCATTTCCAATGCAACATCCTCTTCATCAACGTGGGGCAGAGTTGGAGATTCTAGGAAAAGATCTTCATACAGTCGGTCCTCCTCATCTGGTGGCAGCACAAGGCCGGGCATCGACTCATCATCCAATGATGTGTCATCCATTTTGTCCACAACTTTGGGTGCTGGGGGATGAGATGCAGGCGTGAGGAGTTGGGATACCGGGATGGCAGGGGAACAGTCTGAAAGGGGAGAATATGTAATGTTGCTGGCATCGGCAAGTTGATGGAGGTCCAAGCTTGGTGTCAATTTCCGGCATTGACAAAGACAGTCAAACTGTGCATTGAAGTCAGTGAGAGGATTAGTGGAGCTTCCATGGGTCAGCACTGCATATCCCACAGACAGCACATCTGGCACAGGGGAGTCTTGTGGGTCCAGGACACGACTAGGCTTGACCACATAGACTTCATGCTCATCGAGGCTCTTCATCAATATGTCCATGTCTTTCTCCAAATCCAGAACTGTGTGTCGCAACCCTTGTCTCAAACCGAGCTCACCATGGATTTTTGTAGCAAGCTGTCGAAGAACGTCAACAGCTGGAGAGATGAGCGCCAGCCAATCCCATGAGTGAGCATCACTGTCAGCCTTGTATATCTTCTGCAATGGTATTCAGTCATTTCTCTTGAGGTATTCATTTACTAACTCACCTTAATCCAGAAGTTCAGGTGCTCCTGAACAAGATCAATCTCAACAAACCTGTTTGCCTTTCCAGTCGGGTTCAGCAGCCAACTTTGCATGATGACCTTTCTATTGGAGGATACTTATCTGTGAGTTTTGACACATGTAATAGAGGTTAGAGGCCATACCAAAGATTGCTTGACCACACATTGATCAAGTTGTGCATCAGAAACAGCATCTCATGTGCATATTTTGTGTGCCCACTACCACAGTAACAGAATGTCCACTTCTTTAGCACAAGAATGACAAGGCTGGAATCACCAGCTTTGACTGCATCTGCAAACAATCGGGAAAGAAGGGCATCACGAAGGAATAGACAGGCATTCTCAAACACCATGTCGCCAATGGGGATATGACAAGCAGTGTCTGGTGGTGTGGGTGCTGCTGACACTGTAGCTGTCTTCTTCTGAGCTTTCTTGGTGCACTCAAGCCTCATTTCTTCCACAATCCGAGGCTCACAAAGTTCCTGGATATGATCAGCATTGGCAAACTGCTCTCAGATCTTGCAAGCATGAGTGCGCACAACCTCAAACTCCGTGACACTAGCCAGATAATCATTGAGTGTTTGATACCCAGAAACAAGAAGGAGGCAGTGGCGGATATGGGCATAAAGGGATGTGAAAACAAGGTTGCGGGTAACACTGAAGGGAGGAAGTGAGGAGAGGACAATGGGAATGCAATGAAGAGTCGTGTTGTGGAATGCAAGGCTTCCGGGGCTGCATTTTGACGAACATCCAAAGTGTGTCTGCAGGGTGCCATGGCAATCAGCAATCTTTGCATGGAACAGGCCAGGCATTAGCACAATGTGCTTCCAGGCATCTGCACCTGACTCATGACCAGCACGCACATTGAGGATTGAACGCTGCCGTGCAATGGTCAACTGGTTGCCTGCAATGATCTTGACGTACTCAGTGAAGGCCTCACTCTCAGAATCCAATCCAAGCTTGGTGTTAATTGTCTCGATGACCTTGACATTGCCTGTGGTTGAGTTTTCATCAATTTCCATGGATGGTAGGGGGTGTAGGGATGTTTTATGAATGTCAATTGTCTCTGCACTCTTGGGCTGATTATTGGCAAGGTCTTCAGCCCATTGCTCAGTAAACTTTATTGGATTAGCAAGCCATGCCGCCCTTTGTGACATTAGCACAACACCACAGTTTCAGCCACCCTACTGTCCATGAGCCATTTGGGTTTCATTATCACCCAATATGTCTTACTCAGTAGAGGACCGAGGTACTTACTTTTTGTTCTCTCCTTATGTAGTTTAGCTCAACGGATCTTCACATTCCGTTGCGTATTTATACACTTTCTGTATCGACGCTCCCCTCAGCTGTTGTCCCCGCATCGCGAGCCAACACTGAGGTGAGCCATTACTTACTAACATTAATCTACAATGTACTAACAAGAATGCCTAGACTTTGTAACTAGGTAAATATATACAGCTGTTGTCCCCGCATTGCGAGCCAACACTGAGACTTTGTAACAAGTGTTCTAACAGGTTATTGGGCCCCCACTCACTCTGCACTACGTGCTAGAGATATGTCCAACCCCACGTCGTTGTCCGACACGCTCCCGTCTACTGTTCCCAAGCTCGAAAGCTCTGGCCTAAACTGGCCTGTGTTCTCTCTTCGCTTTCAAGATGCTGTAGAGGCTAAAGGTTTCTGGGGTCATTTTGACGGTACTTCAAGGAAACCAGTGCTCACGTACCTTCCTGCTATCACTGTTGCTGCCCCACCCTCTCCTGGTGCTCCAGCTGTTGCTGCCGCACCTCTTACTCCTGCTGCTGTGGCCCCCAATCCCACCTCGGTAGCTGCTATCACAGCCTGGGAGAAGAACAAGAGAGCCGCAAAATCACTGCTAATGCAGAAGATTCCCGACTCAGCGCTAATGCGCATCCAATCCAAGGTCACTGTCAAAGACCGTTGGAATGCCATTGTAACGGAATACACAGAGAAAGGGACTTATGCTCAGACAGACCTACGCACGCACTTCTTGGAAATGAAGTGCCCAGATAAAGGCAATATCCGCGAGTTCCTGGAAACGCTGACACGCCTGCCAGCGTGAATATCCATTATACCCAGTACATATGCTGAAAACTGTAGGCAGTACAACAACCACCTCCCCTAATCCCTACAAATGGTCCCAGTAAGATCCAGAATTGTCATTGAGGCAAAGATGTGGACAGAAATATGACTACATAGTCGACACTTAAACCATATGCACCTTGTAGCAGTCCCAATGAGGAGCTCAC